>JAQISU010000229.1:1842500-1922500 GCA_029339505.1 Unio delphinus | reverse complement strand
CCCTTTTATTTTATCTCATTTTTTCATTATGTCCAAATTTGCTTTATTTATTCCTTAATTTCCCAAACAAAGCTTGAATCCTCTAATATCTGGTTATTCATTTTCCATGATCCCCCTTCCCCATTTAATTCACTATATATTTATTATACTCTGCGTTTTGAAGGCCTTGGAATTTTTCCAAGATTCATCCCTTTAGCAGCAGAGGGTGTAAATAGACCAAAATATAGAAGAAAAAAAAACGAATAAATAGCGTCAATAATATTAACCAGAGCTTTCATCTAAGCCAGAGATTCTCCCCCAAGAGTGTCTATTACGGGGTTACTGCTATTGATGCTATTTTTGTTTCAATATTGTTGAAAGCCTCAAGTTGATAATATGGCTCCCCATTCGAGGTCGCGCCCTCTCTGCTGCTATGACCCAAATATTTTATCAAGATCGATTCGATATCTAGATCTAGGATCATGTAAATGTATTGTATAAAACCGTGTGGGGTTGACTGAACATGACAAAATAAATTTCTAAACAGATTATAATCCATATCTCCGCTACACTAGGTTTGATGAATATTTCTAAGTGTGTGTGTGTGTGTGTGTGTGTGTGTGTGTGTGTGTGTGTGTGAACTCCATTAAACACGGCAAGATTATTGCAGTTATCTCTGATCACTTTTGGAATTTGTCTATTTTGCTGGGTTACATAAATCACATCAGTGTATTTATGTCTACCTCGAGAAAATATTCTAGCTAGATTTGATTGTTTATCTAGCATTACATCATCATATACTACTAAATTATTAATACTCCCATCAATATCAACACTCGGTACTTCGTCAATATAAGTGATAAAATTAATAATATCGTCAACGATTTTGCATTTTAAATAAAATGTTTTTACACATCGTAACATATGGAGCTACCAAATACAGCTTATCCCACTTGAGCTATCTCATTATCAGATTAAGTAACATATGTGTCTTTCCACTTCTAGATGGACTGTTATAATAATACGAACATAATTTGGTAACACTAGATTGTGTTTAGCAGATTCTCGCTTTCTTGTCGCAGAAAAATCAATTACATACATGTTATTATAAATAATATTATGAATTTATATTGCTTTAAATGTAGAGCGCGTACACCGACAGATACACTAACAACGATTATTACAAAAAATAATAGATCAGCACTTACAGGTAAGTGTGAACAATGCGATACAAAGAAATTCAAATTTATCCCAGGTGACAAATCGAATGTATATTTTAAAAAACAAGGAGGTGATATTGCAGCAAAATTAATAAAATTATCAGGAGCTCCATGAGCAAAATATCCAGGAGAAAACATCTTCCGGGATATAATTACTGTTATTCTAGAACCAGACTTGATATCAGACTTGATAATCATGATCAAACAAAACCCGGCGAGTATCCGATAAACGCTTTTGATCGAGTTTGTCACGCTCATGATGTATGTCATAAAAATAATAATCTGCAGCAAAGAATCTCGCAGATGAAAAATTAATTAATAAATTAAAGTATATTACTGATAAATCATTCAAGGAATCATTAGCTAGCTGGTTAATAAAAACCGCGATGAAAGTTAAGCTTTTATTAGGGGCTAGTAATTAATATTATTATGGAATATATCTATACAGCAGCAGAAGTCAAACGTGTTACAGGAGCAGATTAGTTATCAAGACAGGCAATATGGCAAATTTATCATCCACCGCCTAAATGAATCGAATACGCGCAATTTGATGTCAGCGTTCCAAAATGAAGTTCATCAGGCTGATATTTTATTTTTACCACATATTACTAGACGTCGAGTAACATACAAATACGCGTTAACTGTAGTTGATATTACAGATACAAATAATCAGATCCATTATCGACAATGACAGCAGCAGACGTAGCTTCTGGATTTGAACGAATTTATCAACGAGGACCTTTACGATGGCCACATATGCTACAGGTTGATACTGGCAAAGAAGTTCATGGTGCAGTTTCATTGCTGGTGAAGCAATATAATGTCAACATCTGACGAGGACATACTGCAATAGATCGTGATCAGGCAATTCTTGAATGATTTCATCGAACACTTGCTGAGCGGTTATTTGGAAATCAATATGCGAAAGAAATAATTCAGGGCAAGAGATCTCGTGAATGGGTTGCAAGATTGCCGAGTTTGATAGCTGCGCTAAATAATGAAATTACTCGAGAAACCAACATGAAACACATTAGCGCAATCACAAAAAATATATACCCGTACTACAACGAAATGAGTTTTCGAAACAACCAGTATTGGGTAATGTGACTGTCAGATATTTATATGAGCCGGGTGAACTTGAAGGTGGTAAAAAAATAGAGCTACTGATCCTATTTGGAGTGTTAATACACATAAAATATCTAACATAGTAAGATCTACTGGTAGACTTACAATCTTTAGATAAGATTCAACTGCTCCTCAGCGTCGATTTACACGTGAACAGTTACAAGTAATACCCGAAGGTACACAATTATCACCGCGATCACTTAACTAGCACCTCTGCGTCTATTATATTCAAGGCAGGTCAACATCGTATTTTCACGTGTATGACCGCGACTACTATTCTTCCTATCCGCGATAAATTGTTGTGGATTTTTATCCGAATACAGCCATAACATTATACAATTACAGGTGACACAGTGATTATTCTGCTGTTATTTCAGCATCATTATGAATTAAGCATCAATATCAAAGTCGCGATTATTTTTTTGGTCACTTTCTTTATAACCAGTGAGTTTTTGTTTAACTTTGTCATCTTTAACACTTTCGTTGTTGGTGTCAGTAAAATTTAAAATAACTCTCCGAAGTTGATTTGTTCTTCTAACTCGTGACACTGCGAGATAGATTAAATCTGACCACTCGATGCGATCATCAATGATCCAAACAACTGTATCAGAGATGATTAACCCTTGAGATGAGTGTATCGTCATTACGTATCCTAGCGTCAAGGGAGATATATCCGCTAACGCGTCCTCATGAGCATTGATATCAACTAGAACAATATCATTTAACACAAGATTCCGTTTCTAAGTTTGTCCTGGAATTTCAACTTCAATATTCTGTCATCGTGTATCAGCTGGTCTATAACATAATGGTACGGGTAATTCTGGAAACTTTTATTTATGTTTTTTCAAATAATTGACTATCTCTATACTTGCCACTACCAAATCGTTTGGTCTCCATTTATCCTAAAAATCATACATGGATTTTTCTGAAATTATTCTACATAGGTTACAGACTACACATTCGTAGAATTCCAAATTAGAAACTACTTTGGTAATTGAGCAAACTTTCTTTTGAATGACGTAAAAATAGTATGGCCGAGTTTGTGTACTGGAGAAGAGAGCCTCTTTCTGGCTAGAATGAGAGTATATCCATGGGTAACAATATTTGGTCGTGTGGTTACGTCCGGATTACACATAAAAGCGGTGCAGACCGCGCATCATCAAGTCCTTCATCATGAAGCGAGAAAGATTCGCCTCTCTAATTACAGTACCAGTACCTCATTCTCCAGAATAGCTGTATTTCATCATCGTAGTGACACCTCTTTTAAGGAGCTTCTTTTTCTTCTTTTTCTTCTTCTTCTCTCTCTATCTCTCATTCTGTCATTTAGCTTGACTATGGGTTTATGAGAAACATCCATCTCATAAAAGAGTCCAATATTTATTGGGTGTGATTGAAAGTGAGAAAATAGGTCAAATTTAACAAAATTAGTTGCAGAGTAGGTCTGCCCACCATTTTTATACGATCAGAAAATAATAATAATAACAGTTCTTTTGTTAAAATGACGCCTGTATAAAAAAGGTGGTCTGATGATCTTACAAACTTCACTCGGGTGTGATTTTTGCTAATGGTGGTTGCATGTTTGAGGTCTAGATCGTGCGCGATTAGGCTGCGATTAATTAACAATATATTTTATCTAGTCCGATTCGATATCGTGCTCCAGGATCGCATAAATTTATTGTTATAAATCATTGTGGGATGATATGGGCACGACTAAAGAAATTATTAAATTTATTTAGGTCCATATCACCACGGCACCAGGTTTGATGAACATGTCTCAACGTGTAAGTATCAACGGAATTGAACATCGCATCACGTTTGGGATTTGTGTAGCATAAATTATTTCAATGTCATTTGTCTACCTAGTGAAAATGTCCTAGCTGGATTTTTTTTATTATCAAGCATCACATCGTCGTACACAATTACATTGTTGATATTCTTGTCAATATCATTGACGCTCGGAGCTTCATCGATATCGGTTTTCGCGTTCTCGTTATAATCTTTTAACACCTCATAACCTTCCTGGTCATCTACGGTCGGGCTATCAAATATAGTTTGTCCCATTTCATCCACTTCATGATCAAATTAAGTAACAGTTGTGTTTTACCACTTGCAGACGGTCCAATTATAATCATTGGCATTGAATACGGTAACATTGGCTGACGTTTAACAGGTTTTATTTTGTTTCTTCGATGAGAAGTCAGTAATTTCCATTACATATAACATACATATATTATGGATTTATGTTGTTTGAAATGTAGGTCACGTACACCGACAATTGACCCTACTTCTGTTGTAACGAAAATTAACAGAGACGCAATCACTGGCAACTGTTTACAGTGTGGTATTATTTTTCTTTAGATTTGTTGGTTAAATAAAAGCGGAGGTGATATTGCCGCCAAGTTAACAAAACTTCCAGGAGCTCCATGGGCAAAATATCCAGTAGAAAAACACCTTCCCGGATAAAGTTATTGTGTTCCTGGAACTCGACTTGACATCCCACTCAATGATCAAGATCGTCCCCGTCATGGAGAGCATCCGATAAACGCTATCGATAAAGCTTGTCATGCTCATGATGTCGCATATAAAAGCAAAGACCTTCAACAACAAAACATCGCAGATGTAAAATTAATTCATACGTTAAATTCTATCCCGGATAAATCCTTCAAAGAAACATTAGCTACATTGTTGATAAAAACAGCTATGAAAAGTAAGATCATATTATGTGCTAATAACTAATATCATGGAATCAATTTATTATTCTCCAACCGGATACTGGAAAGGCAACTCCGCGATTAATAACCTTGACAGCGCGGCAAAAGTCTGAATGATACCGCGGCCGATTGGTTATGTAGGCAAGCAATATGGAAGAAAATTCAATACGCGTCGTTTGATGTTAGTGTCCCTAATGAAGTTCACCAGGCCGATATTTTATTTCTGCCTAATGATACTGTCAAAAAACGAGTTTTTAAATACGCGTTAACCGTAGTTGATATTGCGAGTAGATATAGGGAAGTTGAACCTTTATCAACAAATTCCTCATCTGAAGTAGCCACTGCGGCAAGGAAGTTCAAGGTGAAGTATAGTCAACGATGAAGCAACATAATGTCGCTATACGACGAGGACATATTGCAATACACCGCGTGCAGGAAATTGTTGAGCGGTTTAACCAAACACTTGCAGATATATTATTTCATTATCACCACGCGAAGGTATTCATCGAGGATAAACGTTCACGTGAATAGGTCAAGAGATGACCAAGTGTAATCGTCTCACTTAACAATGAAATTACTCAAATCATCTACATGAAACCTATTATCGTAATCGCAAAAAAATATAAATTTACCCCGCCATGAATTTTCATCGCAATAGGTATTAGGTAGCAATGTAACTGTAAGATATTTGTATGAATATTGTGATCTAGAAGGCGGTAAGTAAAGATCAACTGATCCTATTTGGAATATAACCGCACAAAATATAATCAGTGTTGTCACATCTAAAGATAGACCGGCAATCCTTAGATTAGATTCAACTGTTCCACAACGTAGATTTACTTGTGAACAGGTGCAAGTTATTCCAGATGATACTCAATTACCACCGCGTGGTCTTAATTAACGCGATGATTTAGATTATACTCTAGGCAAGTTAATGTTACATTATCTCGGGTATGACCACGACTATTACCTTTTCTAATCAAATTATCTGTTATTTCTTATCTTGTTGTTAATACCCCGCTAGTTTTTTTATATCTTGGTATCATTATCCACATCAACGATATTTTTCCGTTGTTGAAATCGACGTAAACTCGTTGAAATTGATGTATTATTCGTAATAGTGACACCGCCAAGTAAACTAAATTTGATCACTCGGTGAAGTCATCGATGATCCATACAGTTGTATCAGTGATAGTTAATTCTTGCGACGAGTGTATTGTCATCGCTTAACCTAAACACCATGGTGATTTATCGGCGGTTTTTGCATCTCTGACAACAACGATATCAACCAGTACAATATCATTTAACACAAGTATTTGTTTCTCTGTACGTGACTCTGCCAGGCGCCCAGGAATATCAACTTCAATGTTTTGTCTTCGTGTATCCGTAGGTTTATAGCATAGTGGACCAGGATCCGTTGGAAATCTTTCTTCGTGTAGATAAAATAATTTCATCTGAAGTAGATGTCTTGTTTTCTTTCTGCTCGCGATTATCAAATATGTTGGTTTTTACATAGTCCAAAAATCCACAATCGATGTTTCAGGTATTGTTTTACGTGTTATTTCACCTTTAATTTTATCTGTTGTAATCTTATCGCGGATTTTAACTCGGTTAACTCTACATCAAGTGATCGATGATCGGTGTTAATTTCTTAATAATAATATATCGTCTTTTTCGGCCATTTATGAGGTGATAATCCGGTAAATGGTGGTGATTGACCATGACTGCCGCACATTATCACAGCGGTGTTGTTTGTTAGCAACCATTCCAAAAATGTTTTTAACAGTGTCAATGGTACGTTACATATTTCATCCCAAATAGTTATCCTGGGAATATATTTTGTGGCCCTTCGTTCAGGGGTCCACGCTGTCCCGTTAAACCGAAAATATCTATGATATGTACAGGTGTTTACTCCTCGCGATGTCATCTCTCGGGCAAGTCGATGCGTTGGTGTCAGCACAATCATTTCAGAATTCTTCCCGAATAAATCAATTACTCTGGTTGTTTTACCGCATCTTCCTGGACCGTTCAAATATAAGTTTTATGTCTTGTTATTGGATCGTGTACAGACGGCGATGATGATATTTCCATTATTGTATCCACGCGGTAATTGTCCTCGATGGGGACATCAGATGGATCGCAATATTCATGTAATGATTCCTGTTTTTTTTCTCCATGGTCCCCATTTGCTCAACATCGCAATAAATGGTTCAACTATTCTCCAATACTCGCGATTAAAGTAAAATGAATCAGTAGCTATCCTAACAGCGATGTCAGAAAATCTGTTTATCATCGAAAGTAAATTTACTGAAACATAAGTGAGCATCAATGATATCAAATGAACATATCGTGGTGATTCACCTTAGAGGTATTCAACGACTAATTCCGATCTTTGTTTCATTTGACAAACAAGCGGTTTTCTTTTAAGTGAATATCTGATTTTTTTGTTGTATCCGCGATTATAAATCCAGTTCAGCGTCGTCGAAAATCAATCGCGTACCACGTCATTTATGATCACATGCTCCACCCTGCGTAAATTTTCCAATTATTCTTCTATTGACATTCTTTGCTTTGCTTTCTTCATTGCGATTTGTATCCAAATCATTGCATTTTTCTGGAGTTGGCAACCAAACTTTGGTTTGTTTCCAATATGATATAATTGCCTCGGAGATAGTCAACGACATCAACATGTTTTTATCTAGCATGAATCGCAATAATACTATCGGAGCCCATATTTTCGTTAAAAAATGCCTTCCAAACCAAGCATAAAATATCGGATGAAGATTTTTAGCAAATCTAAATAATGTAATACGAGGTAATCCCGTCAAATTAAAATCAGATAAAGGTCCATTTATGGCGACTCTGGTTATTTCATGTGTAGGATGACCAAATCGTTTAAAATATTCACTGCATTCACCATGACCAAGAAAACTTCCGGGGTGGCATGCAATCATATCAACGGTGATAACATTTTTACGATTGTATTTTGTATTCCACAATCCACCATGACCGTATTGGGCACAGCTCGCTCGTACTTCATCGAGGAAATCATATTTGGTTGGTTTCCATGAATTCTTTTCTCTGGCAAAATGAGCTGCGACCGATGAAACAGTAAAAAATAATTATGTGTTATTTCTTCGATGTTGTTTTTGTATCGTCTCGCGAAATGATTCGTATATCCTTGAAGTTCTTCTGTTTGATATAATGCTTCATTAGGTCTTACAAATTGATGGTATCCTCATTCTTCATCGCTTTAAAATAATCATACCTATACTGGATCGGTTTTACTGATTTTGTTGATGTAATCAAATATATACCCGGAGTAATATTTTATTGTTCTCTCCCGAGGAAAAAGTCGCACATAACTTCTCCATGCATGTGAATTATGATCGAAGATTTCAACTGGAGTTCAACTTTTTTATAATGTAATTTTTTCCCGGTGATAGTTTTTGCAATTATTGTAATTTGTTTCTTTCTAATTCAGCAACGTCTCTTATTGACGCTCCTGTGTTTTACACTGATTCCGTCCATTTGTTTATCTTGGATTTTCTTAAATCAGTTAAACCATTTCCTCGTTTTATATTTTTGAAATGTTCGGTGACTCGTTCGGCTACACAATTTAACATCGATGAAAGCCTCATCGGAGGAAGTTTATTGATATTTGGTTGATTTATTAAGAAGATTCCGTAAATTGTTACTGTTACCGGATATGCTTGATTGTGATATACCCTATCGATCCCAGTTAGTGCTCAATGTTTGGTTTTATTGTTAATAAACACTGTTTTTCCCTTTGTTGTCATTACTCGTTCATGCTTGTCATATACTTTCCAATCTACCTTGGAAACTACCATCGCGATCTATCTTTGATAATACTTCAGCGGCTCGCGAATCCGTCATAATATTATTATCGCGAGGTGTTCTGTATGTCGACTATACATAATCAGCTCCATCTATATGAAATTCATATTTTGCTTTGTTGATACTACCTTTGATTTGTAATCTCCATGCGTGTGGTTTTATTTTTGCGTCGAGGTTAAAAACTCCCCCTCGTCTCTTCCCAGGGTATAATTTTATGTTGGTAAATGTTGAAAATATATTCCATATATGTATTAGACAAATGTATATGTTCAATTAAATTTATCAATGATATATTAATATAGCGATGGAGCAAAATTATTGCAAATGGATATTGAAAGGAAATGCTGGTACATATTCAAGAAAGTGCGTAGGAGAGTATTCTGTATAGCATAATCAGTATTTTAAACGTGGATCTAAGGACATCGCTGTTTGTATTAAATGTGGTCATAGTGTACGAGGCAAAACTATGATGGCGGTGGTAAACGATATCGGGAGCTGGTTAGACACTACACAAAGAAGTATAATGTTGTATTTGTTGAACAGGACTATATTACTGGAAATCATCGTGAAAAGCAATTAAACAGTTGCCTTGCTGTGGAAATATATGGATCAGATTGAATTTTGTTCTCATCCCATTTAGAGCGATTACGAAGCTTCTCGATGTGGAATCATTAGGCATTGCAAACTAAAGAAAAAACATGGGTATATCGGTAGAAGAGGTTATATGTTGATTGGTTTTTGGAATCACGGACAAATGAAATCATATCGAGCTCATCGATTTATTTATGAGTGCTATAATGGATTGATCGATGAATGTCTTCTTGTTGATCACATCATTAGAGATCCTTTGGACAATCGTAAAGAAAATTTGAAGGCTATCACTCAACAAGAAAATTGTTTAAATTCAGCTCCAAAAATTAAATCCCAACAACGACGACCGGTTATAGCATTTATAGATAATGAAATCAGATATTTTCCGTCAACACACTCATCTGCTAGGCACTATTCTATTTTCAGCGTTCTATACAACGTGTCGCCGACGATATACAATTGGCAGCGTTTTCAAAAAGTATAAACAATGGATATCATTTCTTTACAAATATATTATTCACTTCATTGTTTTTATATGGATGATAGATCACAAGCAGAAATAATCTTATCAGAAAAATCTCCACAATGCCATAGGAGAATTCGATCGAAAAATCAACGATGTATCATCGGCTCCACATCTCGATAAAGAATTTGTTTTAAATCATTATATGTCAACCATACAGGAATTCATCAGCGAGGTTGAACACCAGCTCGATATCCTTGCAAGGAATTCAATTATTGTCCCGAAATATAATTTTCTTTATAATTGTTTTATTGCTACACTTAATTTTTATGACCACAATGGGAATTTTCAATATGAAAATGATATGTGTCGCAGAATAAAAAATGTGTTTAACAAAATATACCATAAACTGTCTGAGAAATACTGTCAATTAAGCAAATAATTTCCTATAGGTATATGAACGACGAAAACATCGCAGAGTTCATAATTGAACATGACCGAGTAAGAAATTTAGTCGGTGATAATAAAATATTTACCAGTGAATTCATCACCGCGGAATACGCAGGTGTTAAATCAATGCGAGATGGTAGTATACCATCACATAAAAAGGAGTACAATATCATGAAAATTTTTGGAGAAACACGACATGAAATTGTTTATCGAAATTATGATCAATTGAAATTGTTAATACCGGTTTCAAAGCTGATCAAAAAGATATTCGATGCCATCAAGGATGTTTTGCTGAACGACGACGACAAAAGGTTATACTCGAAGAATTCGACAGGATGTTGTTGGATTAACAAAGAAGATGTACTTTTGGTGGTCTGAGATCTTGATCGTGTATTTTCATTTCTCGGTCGAGTTCTATATCATATTTGTTCTTTGTTATTTTAGCGCCTAAATCATTATTTGCCGTGATAAGTTTTTTTTTTATAATAGTCCGATAATTCCTTGTTGGTCTTTTTAAACTCGGCGATTCTAGATTCAAATTTGTTATTTGAGGTTTGAATATCCGATATTGTTTTACTATATTCGTTGTTGGCGTTTTTCAAATTTCCTGTTGTTAATCAGCTTCGGGTTTCTCCGCGATTGTTCGTAATTCATCACGCGGCGCTGTTAAATCTGTAATCTTGTTTTAGCTTGGAAATATTTTCTCAGAGTTTTCGTTTGTTGGCTCGGTATTGTTGTTGGGCTTTACGACATTTGTCAGCCGATCCTTGTGTTATAGCGGAAATTGGTTCCTTCGCCCATATTTTATACAACCTTGATAATCCTATTTTGAATTCGGTGGCGACCTCGACAGGTCGTTTAATACCGTGCAACGATATTATTTTTTTTCGTCGTCCGCGGTAAGACAAGTAGGAGTTCTCATATTTTAAAGGCAAAAAAAATCATGGTGGAAACACCTGGACAGAAATTATAATGAAAATCACAGAAATAAAACAACCATGGTAATAATTATAGTCAGTCATCATATAATTTATTTAAATTTATTGAATATTTTCAGTAATTTTGTATATTTTTTCTTCAATGATATTTTTGATATTGCTCGTGTTATTGTTCTTGTTATTATCATGGACATCATTGGGAGTTTTCCGCGATAAAAATTCTTTGAGGTGTTCCAGAGAAATACACGAGTGAGCATAATTCAATATCTGATAACGATTACATGAAGTTAACGTACCATGATCCCGTTGAAGTTGTGTCCGTTGGTGTTCCGTCAATAGAAAAGCAACATTGCCGAATTCACCGATGACTATGATAGTATTCGCGAATGCATTTCTGATTGCGTTTTCGAGCTATTGTTTATCATGGATGTATACTCGTGCGTGTTGATACATTATTTCTATCATTGTTGTTATTTCAATTATTCGAAATCCTTACGATTTAAATCCCTAGGAGTTCACATCAATAGTAATTTGTAATTAATCATCTAATAGATCAATCAAGTTAAATTCTGATCAACGAGTTTAAAATTTAGTTTTGTTATACAGTTGTCATTGCATGGTAAATAAACTGGATTAATCGGTGTTTGTTTGATCAAACTTCCCGAAGATACCTGAGTGGAAAAAGTATATAGGATATATTCTTGAGCCGCTTGATTTGATAATTCTGTATTTGCGTTGTAACTCCCATCGATGATATCACATGAAAGGTTTACCGCGATCACAAATGTTATATCAACGTTGCCCGTTGAGACATGTATGCCGGTTCCATTAGAAGAATTATTATATCTGAGATTTCTATCTGGGACAGGTATATCATCGATGGGGCGTAAAGCATCCTATTTAGCTTCATTCCATCGCATGTAACGCAAAAAGTATTTTCAAATATTTTAATAAATTCTTCCTTCTTTGAATTTATGTTATATATGTCAAAAAACTAAATGCTGGAATTTCTTATACACATATATTATTTCCCTTTGCATATCTTGTTTTGGTAGGAGCATCAGAAGTTAATGCAATTTGAATAAGTTATAAATTAAGATTTTCTTTATCGGTGTACATTTGATAACATATTTCCATGTATTTGTTAACTTCCTTTGGGGATCCTTCGATATATTTATAGGACCCATCGGGTTCTTCTCTTATTTCGAAAATATACATCCAGTACCTGGCTTGATTGGCAGCGCCAGCTGGAAGATATTTTGCATTACATGCATTCTGTTTGTTCAGGAGCCGCGCATAAGTGGACAGCTCCCTGACTAAAACGGGGTGATTTGTGTGGCGAAATGCGCGGTCAGATGGCTTCTAAATGCAGGCATTTTGTTCGTGCAGCAATATGTAAATCGAATTCAGTACTCTGAAGTTGCTAAAGACTGAATAAAACGAACATGAGAAACAAAACAACTCAGGTACATCTGTTTTAGGTAACGGATGCCATGTGCATTTTCGTTAAAATATTAAGCTGATACGAATCTAGGTCGTTACCTATGTGTCCTAAATAAGTGAACCAACAAGTTTTGTTCAATCAAAACTAAATTATCTTCCGAATTACCAAATGAAAATTTAGGAGACACATACTTAAATGTTTTATCACAAGTGCAAGAATAGAATATTTCGAATAAATTCAAATAGTCTTGAATGTCCTAAGTTATCTTAATGATACTATCCAAGTTATTTGACCGAGTTCTCAATATTCCGAAAGTAGTGTTTTCGTTCTAAATGTCTATATGCCTTGTAATGAATAAGTTTTAAAATAAATTAATCTCAAATTATATCTGAGAACAAATAACAACTTATATTACCAAATACTGATATGAAATTGGAATGGAATAAATGTTTACCTAACCTCTGTATGTACAAATATCCACCGGAATTAAGCCCTAATAAATTGTTTCGGAAATTTCCGACGCAATCCAAAATGACCTTGAATGAATTCACAATAATCACAAAATAGTTACTTAATCTGAAAAATTGAGTACTTTATACTTTCACGGAATAATTTAGATTAGTAAATCCTATCGAGTAGAAACTGAACTAAACAATACGACTTATTCCAATTTGAATGATAAGATTAAAATGAATATTTCTTATATAATCAAACTGAATAGAAAAACCTGACATCATTAAAGGAACCGGATGAGGGTACAAATTTCATTTATAGAACATTCTAAGTTATATACAGTCTTGTATAGATTCACACTACTCAGTAATCTGTTATGTATATTTGATTTAATTTATATTTGATTTAATTTAATTGTGTGTTTGTTAGTTTAAAATGAATTTTTAAAAAATCTAATTACATGTTAGAGTAATGTAATTTAGTTTACTGAATATATATATTTTCCAGAAATTAGTTTGACCAAACTGTTTTGTCTCAAACAATGAACTTTGTATCTTTATGCTGACCTAGTTCCTGACTTTGATTCTAACAACAGTTCGAGAAAACAAATTATTTTTTATATTCAATCTTAATGTGTGATTTATAGGGTGGAATCGAAGCCATACTGGGAGTTCATGAACAAAATCATGATCAATTATCGTTTCCCAGTGGATTGATCCACATCCGGGCATCTATCTTACGCAGTAATCAGATTTTAAATCGATGTTTTGAGAAATAATCTGTTTGGGCGTTTTACCTTCGACACTGAAAGGTGTTCACTTTTTTGTGAAAAATTTGAGTTATATTTTAAATCTTTTTCAAATTATTTGGATTCTAAATGATTAATTCGCTTCTCTGAAATATTTAAGTGCCATATATTATTCTTGGACAAAAACATGTATTGAAATTTTATTCGAAATTAAAACAGGATTATTTTCTGTGGTTCAACAAAGAACTGTTGACACTTCAGCGCCATAAAGTTTACAGTATACGTCATCGCCTTCCTGTTTGGATTTTTCGTCGGGACTCGAACTCAAGTTCATTAGAACATTTTATTACTAGGGCTAATAATTTGTAATTCTTTAATTATTCTTAGATTATTTTTGGATTTGAGTCTTAAAACGGTAGGTTATATTTTCCATTTTTACCTTGTCTTTCCAGGCAAATAAATTATTTGTTAAATTTTAAAAAGCTTGTTGTCTTCATTCTTTTCTTGTTACTGTTTATTAGAGTCTAAACACGTAACACATTTTTCCATCAACTGTTACTGAAATTAGTATCCCGAACTCAAACTTAGGAAACATGTTTTCCGTGCATGATATTATATTTCAGACATGTAGGCCACATCAAACTTATACCGTCTCACATGGGGAAAGTTACTACATCCAACAACATCACAATTATTCTGTCTCGTATGGTAAAAAGTAGGTTCTTTCAGCAAGAGTTTATTTTAGTCTGAATTTAAATATAAGTTACATGCGAAATGTGCTCGTAAATACCGTCAGTCATATGCATCATGAGACATATATACCATGAGACATATATACCATGATACATATATACCATGATACATACGTATCATCAGACATATTTACCATGATACATACGTACCATGAGAAATATATACCATGATCCATACGTACCATGATACATACGTACCATGAGACATATATACCA
Organism: Unio delphinus; assembly: GCA_029339505.1. Lineage (NCBI taxonomy): Eukaryota > Metazoa > Mollusca > Bivalvia > Unionida > Unionidae > Unio > Unio delphinus. Next base: position 1,907,552 of record JAQISU010000229.1, on the reverse strand, counting down.
TGATACATACGTACCATGAGACATATATAACATAATACATACGTACCATGAGACATATATACCATGATACAAACGTACCATAACTTATACCATGAGACAGATGTACCATCAGACATATTTAACATTAGACATATTGTGAGACTTCCGGAAAGATGGCCACCTTCGCTTAACTGCTTGATGAAGGCTCTTCCGTTTTAGTGCTATAATGATGTATGTGCTTGTTGTCTATCTTCTTCTACATTATTGTATTTAATCATGCATTGGCTGTTCAGTTCGTATGTGTTTCTTCATCTCCTTGCTTTGGAAACGAGAACAATTATAATTTTTCTCAGCTTTGTTGTTTAATAAACCGCCATCACGAGATCGCCAGTCAACACGCTTACGCTATGATGGACCCTCATTAATTGCATTAAATGGCCACACCTTGGCTCTTGATACTACATTGTGCTCAAGACTAAACGAACTGGGACTACATTCATCATTACTTAAATGTAAGCATCCTACAGCATAACAACTCGATAACTGCCTGCGTTCATTGCTTAAAAAACATACCCCAGCCACCAAATGCAGAGTATCAATAAAAAAAAGTGTTCTACATGGTATAGCAGTGTTAGGGACCAGCTGCGCACTGCTAAAAGACATCGCCTAAAAACAGAGAGGCTTTGGCTTTCCACCGTACTCACTATTCATAAACAAATCTTTGAAGCCGCTAAGAAGAACGTCACAAACATAGTCTATTTAGCAAAAGTATCCCACTAAAGTACTAAGATCAAGGAGAGTTCCAGCTGCAAAGAGCTATTCGAGATAATTAATAAACTAATGTCAAGGAACAAATGTACACCACTTCCAACATTTTTCTCTCCAGTAGATCTTCCCGACCTATTTACAAATTTCTTCCGTGACAAAGGACAAAAATTTGAGATTCGCTTGACAACACAATTTCAACTGAATCGTTACAGTTATGATACAGAATTTCAGCGACAACCGTTAGGAGCAAATGAACATGAGAGTGCACCAAAGTTTTGAGAAATTGATCCAATTCAAACATCACTGCTGCTTGAGTGCTTAGACCCAATATTGTCTTCACTAACTGATGTTATTAATATCTCATTCATCGAGGGAATTCCCATCATTTTTCAAAACTGCCATCGTAAAGCCTCTGCTGAAGAAACCAGCACTTGACCATAACAATTTAAAGAACTACCGCCCAGTTTCTAATCTCCCATTAATATAAAAAATCTTAAAAAAAGTTGTTCTAACCCAACTTGTATCTCATTTAAATTCAAACAATCTTTTGAGCAATGTACAGTCTGCATATCGCCCTTTCCAGAGTACTAAAACTACTCTTCTGAAAGTATTTAAGGACATTCTCTCTACTTTGGATAGTGGTAAGATTACAGTCCTCACCCTCTTTGATTTGTCTGCAGCATTTTACACAATATACCATGATATATTACTTCACCGTCTCCAGCATGTATTTGGCATTCAGAATATAGCAGCCTTACAGTGGTTCAAGTCCTACTTAGTCAACAGGACACAAATTCTGTCTGCAAATGAAATGCATTCCAGCCCAGTTGATCTAGGTTGTGGTGTTCCACAGGGGCCTGTTATTGGACCTGTTCTCTTCCTTGTGTACACTCAGCCGCTCTCAAGTGTCATAGATCACCCAGTGTCTCACCAATTGTACGCTGATGACACACAACTATACAAGTCTATCCATCCAACAGAAGTTGATGCTACCATCCATGGAGTAGAGAGGTGCATTTCTGATGTGAAATCATGATGACATTCAACCAGCTGCAGATGAATGATGCTAACACTGAGGCCATTCTGATCGAAACACAAACACTTTCTCATTCACATCCTTTACCTCAAACAATAAATATCAGCAACACCAACATTAAATTCTCACAGTCAGTACAAAACCTACGTGTTACTCTAGACAGCACTCACATTGCATCAACATGTCATGCACATTTGCAAGGCTGCATATCTTTGACTGAGACGCATCTGTTCCATTCGCAAATATCTTTCAGCTGATGCCACTAAAACACTTGTGTGTTCATTAGTACATTCAAGACTGGACTATTGTCTGGTTCGTCCCAATATCTACTCCAGAAACTTAAATAAGTTCAAAACACAGCTGCTCGGATCATTTTTAAAGTACTTAGATCAGAGCACACATCACCACTGCTTTGTACCCTACACTGTCTATCAATTAGATACAGAATCAAACATAAAATTTGTTCTCTGTGCTATGTTTCATTGACAGACTCAAGTCCAACATACCTATCCGGCCTCAGCCATGTGTATAGACCAGCAAGATCCTTACTTCTCTTCTGACAATCGCATACTCATTGTTCCCACTATGAAAACGAAGTCATTTGGACAACGTTCTTTTGCATACCAGGGCCTGGCGATGTGGAACGAATTGTCCATTGAAATTAGACAGAAAGACACAGTGGTCCCTTTTAAGAGTGATCTTAAAACTCACTTTGTTCGACTGCAGGAACAAACTTAGAGACCTAATAATGCTTTGTATCTTATAGTTTTCATAATTTTTTTATGTTTTCCATTTTCATGCTTTTTGTTATTTGTTTTTCTGTAGTGTAGTCATATCATTATCCATGTTGTAATCCGCTTTGAACTTCTAAAGATTAGGCGCTATACAAAGTCCACATTCTTCTTCTTCTTCTTCTTCTTCTTCTTCTTCTTCTTCTTCTTCTTCTTCTTCTTCCATGAGACATATGTATCATGATACATACGTACAACGAGACATATGTACCATCAGACATATATACCATGAGATATATGTATCATGAGGTATGTATGTATCATATATATATATATATATATATATATATATATATATATATATATATATATATGTATATATATATATATATATATATATATATATATATATATATATATATATATATATATATATATATATACCATGATACATATGTACCATTAGAAATATGTTATATAGAATGAAATATTCTGGGCAAGGCATTGAAATATTTATATATAGTCATTGACATTTGTTAATGTATATGCAATTGACTAAGAATTGTGAGAAGAAAACAGAATGGATTTATATGCATATGTATTTATTTCTTTTTATTATTCTATAAGATACAGGTCTCAGACAATGTGGACGATTACCGTAACAACTGTAGATTGCTGTGTCACAATATGACATTAAGACTGTGTGTGTGTGTGTGTGTGTGTGTGTGTGTGTGTGTGTGTTTGCATTACGACACTTCTTTAAGCAATGCTATTTGTATGTAGGACATGGATTGTATGGAATAAGTATGTGATAGTAGTTGAGAAGGACTTGGTAAAGTATCCGCCATTTGTCCGATGAGAAGTCTGTTAGAGAGAGGTATATTACGAGTGTATATATCGGGTGAACAGGATTACATACCATGTAAGCTCCCAGGGTATATCTAAGAAGATGCACTTAAACTCTCAAAAGAGATAAGGAGGAAATACGAGACTAGTGTAGAAGGGGTGCGGAAGAAGGAAGTACAAGCGTAGCACAGGAAGAGTGTAGGAGAAGAGGAAATAGTACAAAGAGCGACACAGGATGAATACAGGAAGGAAGGTAAAGGAAGAATAGAAGGGAAGAATAGAAGAAGAGAGAAGCGAATATAGATGAGTACAAGGGATTACACACTCAAAGGAGACTCTCACGTTAGGACGTTAACACACGTATGATGGAATAAAGAAAGGCTTTTGTTAACAGGCCAATTGATGTGAATGGTTTTATTTATTATTAATATGTATTAAATTGGTATATATTTTACCATGAGTTGTTCTTGTATTTAGGCCATCGGCATTTCTGACTGGTTCAAATTTTCAAAATGTAAATGTCCACCTGTCTTCCATATTAGTTGTGGCAGTTACTTAGCGATAATTACAAAAGTTAGATTTTATTATTATTATTATTATTATTATTATTATTATTATTATTGTTGTTGTTGTTGTTGTTGTTGTTGTTATTGGGGATGTTTACGTTTTGACGACCACTGACGTCTTTTGTCTTCGACTTTATTAAACGGTTGCCAGCTGTCGACAGTATAGAGGCATAAAAGAAACTTATATCATTTCATCAATGGCCAATTCAGTCCACCCAAATATGTGGTAGATCTATTGTCAGCCATAAAGAGAAATTTCGTCGACTCAGCAATATACATTAAAACATGAAGATTTGACACTGACCTTTAATCATACCTTACTGATAAGACACACAAATGTCCAACTAAAATCGCATCACCTGAAAATTTGACACCTAAGCAAAAGCAAGAAATCGAAAACAGAATTAGACCTACTGGTTTTATCGAAGATAAACTGCGGAACCTTTTTCGTTGCATCTTTTAAGAAGAAATGATGAATCTAAGTTCACTTTTGGTAACAATGCTTAAAAAATAGATACATCAGCAATGAAACTTTAAAATACAATAGTACAAATTAAATCATTAAAATATTCACGTGTTGCATACTGGCATTCTAGAACAATAAAGACACGCGTTTCTTCAACATAAAGTGTTTGAAGAGAAATATACCTACCGGTACTTGAAAAATGCTAGAATTTATACAAAAGCCTTCGCTCAAAGCTCACACTATTTAGAGAAGACATTTGTGAAGCTGAGATATATTTGATTACGTTAGTGTTTGGAAAAGTATCAGGTTATTCAAGACACGTATTTTTTAACATAAAAATGTGTCTGACGAGACATAGATCAACCTTAAAATGCTAGCTGATATCACAAAAGCCGTCACTCAAAGCTCAAAATAGTTCGACAAGACATTTGTTAAATTGAGATTTACCCGATTGCATTAGTATTATGAAAGGTATCAAGTTATGCTTTGTTATATTCAGTTCATGGTGACAAGGACAACATGTAGGAAATGACTTGCTTAAAACTGTATACTATGCTAGGATTGTTATGAAAAGAAAACATTTTTCGAACAGCAAAATTGCAAACTGAAATACACGTGGCGCAGATTACTATCTATTAGATGATAATGCATGTTACGCTCCGATACCTTCTCTTGTGTAGTAATTGTTTTCTAATGTTATCAATTTTCAAGAGAGTAAAGAAATTTTAAAGATTTATTCATCTTTTCACAAAGCAAAAATCCAAGCTGCTTTATTGCCACACAATATGCACATGTTTTATATATATATATATATATATATATATATATATATATATATATATATATATATATATATATATATATATATATATATATATATATATATATTGAGTGTTGTTATGGTTGGGATGGGTGCTCCCAATATTTTATTTAAATTATTATAAGAAGTCCCACCAACGCTCTATTTTGGTAGAAAATTCAATTAATGAAAGATAAATGTAAAGCTCCGATGCGCCAGTCAGTAATGCCGACGGTTAAATGACTGGATATACAAAAAAGTGAAATTCAGCGAATAACAAATTAATGACAATTCAGTAGTCAACTGATTCATATTTCCCAAGTACTCTCCTTTCGCTTGACCTTGTAATAGCCTATTGCATCACTTAATTAGTAGTGTGAGATAGATTTCCACCTGTCCTTGTTTTCTACTCTTCTGTGTATTCTTCTCTCCTATTCCCTTCAATTCGTCCTCTCTTCCTCCCGACTTTCTCAAAATTCATACATCTCCTCGACTTTTCTATATGCCTTCTCCTCCTTCAGTTCCTTGTAAATACACTAGAAATGACACTCCGTCATTTGAAATCTGAATAAAAATTTTAAGAACTGTCTTTGTCCAAGAACTGAGCACTCAAATATTTCCAGAGAAACGACATAATCTTTGAACATCCAAATAATCTGAAGAAAACTTAACATATAACTCGAAAACGTGCTACAACAAAAGAAAATGACTTGGCATAAAGTGGTTTAACCCAAACTGATAAATTCTTATCATAGCATATGTACTAAACCATAGCAACTGCGTAAAACTGATGCCCGATTGAGGGTCACGTAATCATTTTAATAAATAAAAACTAACGTACGCACTCAATATAAAACCCGTATTAATAACGAATTGAAAAAAGTCGTTTACATCTTAAATCACGTAGTCCTATCATGACCTCAGGCTGACCTAGATCCTGGACTTAATTCAAAATTAACAAATGCCACGTAAAAAGAGTTTTTTTAAATTTATTTTTATTATGAGAATAATAAGAGCGAGATCGAGGCTGTATTTGATACGTGACCCTAGACTTGTAAACAGTTTTGGTGAAGTAAACAACTTTTTAAAAATTTTATTCTTAAAGCATAATGATTGGTTGTTGTACACCAAACATGAAACCTGAGTACATGTGTTTAATAAATAACAAGGGATTTATACAATTCTGTGGCAAACAGAATCAATCAATTACTTCTTCGACATCTTTAACAAATGATGGTTACAATCTTCATTGTCTACTGTTTTAGAAGTTATTAGTTAACTTGAGAATTATGTCCGTTCTGAATAGCTTGGAAGTAGTCCGACATTTAAAATTACATGTTAAGACTAAACAATTTTTGAAAATTTTTGTCCTAGCATAATCAAGAATAAAACAACGAAAGACAACCATCGGAATCACTTTCTACGATTATATGTAGTTTTCCATTTCTCAAATCAGGCATACGATTTTATTAGATTTGTCATTAATTCGAATAAAGTGTACAATGCCTCTTGCTTTTATTTGAATTTATCTTGCCGTATATATGATTCGGCATGATGCTTGATGCCTTTGTTTGAAACATAGATCTTCGATGGTAGAATTTAGCTTTACGTAACTAAATATTATTGAATGGATCAGGATCTGAATTGTTACGGAACACACCTTTTTTTCTGAGATACCTTTCTTTTTCTTTTTAATTTATCAATACGTTATCAAAGGGGCCGAGTCGAGGTGTTCCAGATCTTTATTTTCACATGCGTGCTTCCTGTTGAAAGCTGCTGAGGTACACAAAGCAACGTTTTACGTGTAAAAATGCATGTGTAAATTCCTGACACTTCCAATAAAACTTGAGACGTGCTGCTAACGATTATCCACTTGCGCCATCAAATCACATTATTTTTCATAATGTTGATGAGCCTCTTGTTTTCCTGGTGTCATACTTGTATTTGCTTAGCTAGTCCCTAGATTACAGAGAGTAGATAATTTGCTTTGTTTTTACTTTGAAGTCATTGGTGGAGTTTTTCAAAGCAGCATTATCCAATTCATTTCGAAAGGGAAGTTCAAGAAGCCGGACGCCTCCAATTTAAGTCTCTTTGTCACACGTTATCCTAGTCGGACACTTGAAGGCAAAGCTAATAAAGTCGAAACTGCAATGTCGTGGCTGGTTTGTACAGGTAAGATCGCACAGAACAACAATATGAAAGTACGTCGATTACTTTGAATGACAGGGTTTATTATTACGTCATTAAATTCATGTGATATCAGTGGTTTTAATTTTCATCTCATATTGTTATTAAAGTATTGGTAGCATCAATAGTAGTAGTAGTAGCCGTAGTAGTAGTAGTAGTAGTAGTAGTAGTAGTAATAATATTAGTAGCAGTTGCTGTAGTATAGTATCAGTGGTAGTAGTAGTTGCAGCAACAGTAGTAGTAGTTGTAGTAGTAGTATTAATTATTGTTGGTGTTATTTAAAACTCTTTCGACATCGTCTTGCATAACAGTTTTAATGTTCCTAGTTCTTCCTTTCCATTTTCTCTTTCATAGTCCAACATATCGAAATGTTAGAAATTTATTTACCATATTTGATGACAACGCTAAAGCTATCAAATGTTGATTATATTATTTAATGTCGTTTTATGCCTTTTTATGGCAGTGATTAGATGCATAATCATAGTTCAAATTAAGTAAGGACACCTCTTTATTTGCAAAATTATTTCCCCTATGTACACCTTGATTTGCTTGGAGATTAATTTGTTAATTTACTTAATATGTTTTGATCCGATTTTCACCTTAGTGTATGATTCCATTTGTTATTTTATTATACTTAATTACAACGTTACTGTATCTATCTATCTATCTATCTATCTATCTATCTATCTATCTATCTATCTATCTATCTATCTATCTATCTATCTATCTATCTATATATCTATCTATCTGTCTGTCTGTCTGTCTGTGTTAAGAGCTCTAAAATGAGAAACGTAGCATATATGTACTGTTTAAGAATAGGATGGAGTGATTAAGATTTAAATAAACGAATTTCGCCCGATCATGCATTTGAAGGTTGTATTATCGGTCTCATCTTTGCTAGGCATGGGTCGTCGATGCTCTTTGTTCAAAATAGAATATTGACATAGCTCAAACAAATTTTTAGAACACATTTCGCCGTTTTGTTCTGTCGGGTATTACATTTATAACTCAGTTTGCCCAATAAGAGAGCTTCTTACACAAATCTTGCTTTTAATATCGTGACTTCCATTGTCTTATCACACCATGGCGTGTAAGAAGAAAAGCAATTGCGTTTGAAGTAGATAATTTTGGAACCTCTTATGCAACGTTTGTCCTTTTCAGCAAAAGTCACATTGATTATACCAAACTTTCTTCTTTTCTAAATATAGTTGGGACAATGCAGATTCTACTTGTTTCGTTCAGTTGCATTCATTTAGGAAGCGGAACTTCGACATTATTTCCAATTGTTATATATGACAAGGATTGATGGGAACAAAAGAGATCAGCGATACTTGGCCAGCAAAGATACATCGGCATTTAGCTTCAGTTTTCATTCGAAGTACTAGGATAGAACCTATCTCCCCACTCCCATCACTATGCAAAATAGTATTTATATTTTAAATACGCAATTTGTTCCTACAGTACTCACAAAATAATATCGGTGTTTAGTTAGTGTCAGAGAAGGGTGGCGAGTTGGTTATGGGGACAGATTGAATCGGGAGTGGGAGGGGAATCTCGGCAGAGATGGTAGGCCCTAAGGAGCCCATCTCCCGCTTCCCTTCAACATGAACTTAAAATGGTGGCCACTTCGTAGCCCCATGGTCTGGTACAACCCTCCACGGAGTCTTAAAATGTATTTCGTGTAGCAGATAGTCACCACGATGTATCCAAAACGGTGGTGAAGATCCATACACGTAGCCTTTGAAATTGATTATATGTTATCCAGATGTTGTTTTCAAATCAGTCAGTCCTTCGCATTCTAAACTTATCGATCAAACAAGGCAAAACCATTTACTATATTGACTCGGTACACATGGTGCAAACGGTTTAAGCAGTGTATATAGTCTGCTAAATAATCCATCTGCTCAATGTTAACATGTTGATTATCGTCAAAAATCAATCATTATGAAACGGTAAACACGTCAATGAATCCTACTGGGTCAGTAACACGACGTTGTCCAACTCTAGAATCTGCCGGTGTCTGCATTTCGCCTATAAAATTGCTTTCGAGTTAGTTTAACGGCGGGGGTTGTAAAATCATTTTTTTTATAAAACTGTGACAGTTTTAATTTGAATTCACTCGGCAGGTTTTAATCCAGTTGTATGTGGTTTCATTATTTAATGCCTGAATGACATATGGAAATCTTGTCATCGACTCATGTGATCGAGTTTAGCCGGGTCTGAAGCCTTAGTAATAGTTTTTAGCGTTCGAATAAACGTTAAGCAAGTGTGCGGTTACATCGACCTATTGATATTGCCTGGTGGTTATGTGTGTTACCTAACACAAAATCAGCACCTTTCAGTAAAGATGCAGCAACGAGTCATATAAATTATTTGCTCCGATTGATTCACAATAACCGTGGCTATACTAGCAGTAAACGTGCGTCAATTTAATACGTTTAGGCACATCTACGACACCTCAATAAAGACTTATGGCATTGACGCTCGCTTAGCCTAACATATGGATCAACTAGCATGATATATACAATATTATTGGCGGGGCCATGATGCAGTACCATCCCAATGGGTTGATTTACGTAGCATAGCCTTAATCAGGGATACATACTAAATGTGGACTTTAACCATTCAAAAGAGCTGCACGTCAAGTTTTAGTGATTTTCCACTAGCCTCTACGAACAATGGACTGGCTATCCTTCTACCAGCACTGCCTGATGTAGAAAGCTAGGAGACTGATGCACAAAATAACAAGTACCTAGCCTACTACGAATAGGAGCGATACACCATTTACTGGCGACACTTATGTCTTCAATAGCATTGGCATACGCATTGATATTTATAGGGCGCCAGGGTTTTACCAGCGATGGCACCTCAGACCAAGAATAACACAGATCTGGAGCCAAAGAACAAAAATAATTTCGAGAATGACTTTAAGCTGCGCAGAAATTTCTCCTTTCTCTGAACCATTGGAAATCTGCAGAAGCGCATCGACACTGATCTAGTCCGGGAGGGTTCTCGATGACAGCTACGTAAGACACCAGATAGGTGACCAGCCTTTCAGACCCGCAATATCTTTGAGGATACCATCTTTACTGTACATTCCACCAAATCATGACTCAATATTGTCCGCCCCATCGACACATGTCAGGCCATCCTTAATGTTTGGAAATATTTAATGTATGACTTCTAATGCAACTACATAAATGCAAGTTGCAATGCTAAAGCCCAGCTTGGCTAAACCGATACCGACAACCAGCTAAAAGAAGACACCAATCGTGATATGGCAAAGGACGCCAACCTCTACGATACGACAAGCATCCCACAAGGTCATCCACAATATAGTGACCTGTTTGGAAGGTGTTAGAAAATTTAAGGGCGAATATAACGGAGTCCCTAAGTTTATGAGTCTTCTCTACTAGATGTACTCTATGCCATATTGCAAAGCGTTAACCTTTCACGTAAGATATACTCAAGATCTTTGCTCAAAGAAAGGAGTTTCAAAACAGCGACGCAGTAATGCTTAGCAATAAGTACAAGATAAGGACAACATTGGAATGACATAAATGGACCAGACCGGTAATAATCGCGATCAGATCCCATAACATCTGGAAAACACTTGAGATCTAAGTATTTGTGAATAAGACACCGGATCAGCGAACTATGACAAAGATAAGCATGATAATACTCCCATATTCCCATATCATGCATTGATCGAATCTTCGCTCTCTGCTCGATCGACAGGTGATCGTAAAACATACCTTGAGAACTTCAATTGAACTCAAAGAACTTTTCACTGGGTGAGAATATCCGCTCACGCGGTCCATACTTGTCTATTGTCGTGCAGTAAGAAGATGTCTCGACCTGTTGAATCTCATTGGAGTTCTGTAATACGAGATCGCGCGTATAGCCATGAGGGCTAACGGAGTCCTGGATAATTATGGTGCAACACTTATGGACCAGATGAGGAATGGTGCCCGGCCCCGCGTGGTTTCAGTTTCTAAAATGTGACAACACAATTCGGAAAATATTTTGATAGCCTAGTTGAAAGGGAGCATTCGCAGACGAATGGGTCGAAAACGACCCAGAATAGAAAGGCGCAAACTGTCTGCGTGCGAGTTAAAACGATGGAAGCGCCTGACGAACTCGTCGAGATGGCTGCTGAATATAATAGGTTTCTCGGTGCTTCCAAAGAAGCAAAGGTTAGCCCAAGGCAAGAATGAAGCTATTGAAAGATGTGAGGGTGTCTATTATAAATCTTATTTAGTGTCATCAACACTCAGAGATGGGCGTGCCTTGCATTTAAAGAGACCGGCGCAGGCTCTGCTGTGGAATGAAACGACATTTTGGACACAAACAACGAGATCGTGACAAGCTTGGATGAGACAAAGAAGAAACTAATGCAGAGTAAGACGCCATACATGCAGCCACGCGTGGGCAAAAGCCTGCTATTTATTGAGTCAGCGGTCTATTTTCCCGACAGGGAAAACAAAAGTAGTCAGCTGCTATGTACCTCTTTAGGATATATATGTGCTTGCAGAAAATAAAAGGAACGGACCAACGAGATCAACTTTATTTGCTATTTGCTGCTCTATACCAATGCCATAGAGAAACCGACCAACATGTTGTTAATTAGATATATTTCGTATGATGTTTATGCCGAGGTGGCGACATGGATATACACAGTCTTGGCGAAAACGCATTAGCCTGGATGCGGAAAATTCACAAAGAGGCCACATCGTCCACAACCACGATGGTTTCGGAGAGATTGAATCAGCCTTCATTCGACATGCTTTTCCTATCCATTACATTTCGTCCATCATTCTCGCTAGACCCGTTGGTCAGAGATGGATGTGCTACGGCTGCTGTCGGTCTCTTACGAGATCATAGCCATTTACAATTTGTTGAAGTGCAAGCGGGCTACACATGATTAGCGCTATTGGTCATATCCATCCTCTGGACATCACGCATTTGAAACTTTAAACGTTTAAGAATAAAACAAGGTTGTTCTCTCGTTAGACTATACATTTTTCCAGGTCTTTTTTTAGATCACTACCACTTCATCTGCGACACCATGAGTGACCTCTATGTGGACTCCATCGCATCAACTGGGACATTCCAAGATAAATCTTCTAAAGCCGTCACCGAAGCACATGACCTTTACTCTGTCGCTCCAGGTTTACAGTTCCTGTCGATACCCTCGCATAAACAGCCGCTTTTCACTGTCACCAACTAGAACAGCTACTTGCCGAAGTTTCAAGGCCAGAAGTTCACCGCTGGCCTCAACATGCTGCATATGATAGCACCAAAGCGCGTGATCAGGGTATGTGTGCAAAGTAGCAGAACGACACCTTATCTTCGCTGGATCTGCCTAGCTTTGGTGGCAGTGCCTATCCCAAGAGTGGAGGCACTTCGAATCTGCCCTGTCGAAAAGACAAATTCAGCAGGTGCTAGAAGCGAATATTAGACACAAACCCGACCTTTTCCATGTGGAATATGTGTCCAAGATGTATAATATCACTGTACGCGATCTAGTTCTACACAGTAGACTATGGTTGGTATACCGTGACAAACGCATGTTAAGAATGGAACAAGCCAACGTTGGCCGCATAGAGTTAGAAGATGCAGGTAAAGGCTGTTACCATATTGCCGAATCTCTGGACACAGGACATGCAAGTAAACCAATTCAATACTAATACGGTTTCCTAATGATCTCTGCAGCTGTCAAGGCCGGAGAAGCAACTTTTCTGGTTGTAACTACATATTCTCTTAGATACAAATTGTAATGAAAGAACAATGAAGTTGCCATGACAAATTCACTCAAGAACCCCAAGCTGAGCAGGCTGAATACCAATGTAAACGCAACGAAAATCTCGATTACATCAATGAAAGAAAACAACATAAATCTGACTAAACTAGGTTAGCAAGAGGTCGAAGCATCTGCGTACGCATACGAACAGATGACGAAAAGACTATCCACAGCTCCATGATGACTTCTACAAGCACTCGCCAAATCAGAAAACATACGAAGTGCTGTTTCTCGTTGGATGGATTGCCCTGGGCTACGAGGCCTATATATATTCTTAATATGACCAGCATGCAACTGGCTAATAGTTCGCAGACCAATAGCAGATGACGTCGTCAGGAAAACGCGACGAATACTAATATCGCTTCTATTTAACACAAACCCTATGGCTAATGAGAGGACGTATCAGCTATCAAAATGCTGTCAAAAGCTGCCAAAACGACTCAAGATGTAGGCATGGAGTGACTCACGACGCAAGCCACACGGTAGATTTACCTACCCGCACCGGGATAAATTCCCCTCCCACACTTTGGTGTTGCAGGTCCTAACGAGATACACCAAACCGACCTCTTGTTTCTGCCTCGCGGCGACATCGGGCGAAACAGTTACAAGTATGTGTTGACCATGTTTCATGTCGTCAGTCATTAAAAGGAGACCGAGTCATTTGACCACAACGCATGCTTCAAAAGAGTAGCAATGTGTGGGTATGACGGTGCAAGAGCCATAAACGATACGAAAACACGGTTCACAGATAAAATGTCTTTTGATGTCATTCGTGACAAATTTAGGTACGACTGATAATGCGCTGGAGTGATAATGTAAGAAAGTACTTCCTCCACTTATTCGCGACATTGTAAGGTTTTTGATGGTCTTTATTGTTAATGTTTTTACTGTTGTCGTTATCAATACGATAGTAAAGTAATATTAGTGGTAGTTTCAGTGGCGTAACGAGGATATTTGGCGCCCACGGCAAAACACCCAAATTTGCGGCGCCCAGGGCAAAACACCCCAATGTGCGCCCCCGGCTGCCCCTGTTGCGCAGTTATGTTGATAGTTTGGGCCGAGTTGGGCCCCATTTGGCGTCCTCTAGCCACCGGCGCCCGGGGCGAAGGCCCCCCCCCAACCCCTGTCGCTACGCCACTGGGTAGTGTGCCTTTTATGTGTGTTGTTCTAGTTAATTTTGATGCATAGAAAGCTATATGCACTTACAATACTGACATTGATGTTATACGATGATCTTGCAGCAGGTGGAGATGCTTTCTGTTCAAAATTATTTACCGGTTGAGCATCTAATAAAACGTCATCAATAGATTAAGCATCTAATAAAACGTCATCAATAGATTAAGCATAGTGGTAATAATCTGTACCATAAATTTAATTACAAAAATTAAGATGCTTGATTTAATTGACTGAAATATTTACTATATTAACTCTCCGAACAAAACATATCCATAGCCTATTTTATTGGGAGACTGCGTTTATTTCTCTTGTGAATGAATTATTTTGATAAAAATTATAATTTGATTCCTCACCAAGGTAAATGAACTTATAGTTGTGAAGGAAGAGTTATACTTAGCACAAAATTAACTTTACTTAAAAGAAGAGACAAAAGCAGAGACATACATTAGTAAATACTGTAAAACATTTGGAGTATGCGCATTTTGATAGCGCCCCGTTTTAAGCAATTCTCAGATTTATTTGTGTGATTATTGGGATTTGTCGCCATGGAATATTCCTAGCCGTAAATAATTAGCCAATTATTAGGAGCAAACGTCACGGAGTCGAATGTTAGTGAGTTTGAACGATGCCATGGTTCGCTAGTAGTGAATTTAGGTCCAAACCTAATGACTGTCCCTGGGTAAGATAGTCCATATTAAAATCTAGTGGTGTATTATATTGTTGTGGTTGAGGTGGCAGTATTTACGGTAGAACACCGGTAAATTAGACAATGGAATCAATAAGTAGGGACTTGGTAGATACCGTTTATGTGTCCATAGAGGAAAATAGTTGCAGTTATATTAGCGTAATACGCCAGAAAATGCGTATATTGACTGGCCTAGGGTGGCGGAGTTAAATAGTTCCCAGTGAGAAACTGGATGCTAGTGTATTTTCTATGGCATAACCGGCTGGCGGTACGGAAATCTGATGATGGTGAAGAAAAAACATGCAAATGTGCGGCTGATGGATATTTGGCAAGTTGATTTATCTGTGGTCTCGAATTGATTAGAGTAAAATTAAGTATATAAAAACAGACACGTCTGACTTTCCAGTTTACAACTCAAATTGTATGGAAGTCTTTGGAAATTTGGGGAAAACATATGACCTCCAGCGGGATTCGCGCCAGGGTTTGACACCGCTAGGTCAAGTGATACCCCTGTGTGTGTAACAATACTTTATACATTAAAATTTGTATGAAAAACTGGCTCTGAAGCAATACATTTAATTAGCTTTTCCTTAGAACATATTAATCTAAAACACACATCAGCATCAATGTTCAAAATTAATTTTCTTTATTCCGACTGCTTTTTTCGTGTTCGAGCTAAATCCTGTTCTTGACGGAGTAAGTTGCATGCAGTAACTCTGCAAATTATACAACTATTGACTCCACTGCAGAAAAGGCTTCACATATTATTATTATTATTATTATTATTATTATTATTATTATTATTATTATCCCAAGGTTCTCAACATCTGAAAAGGTATACTCATTTAAGCTCAACGGATGATGAATCTAGTGAAGAGGAAACCTTGATGAAGCCAAATGACCTTGAACTTAACTCAATACATGTTCAGACTAAGCTAAATGGATGCGGCTCTAATATCGAAACCCACCAGCATAAACCACAAAAGATGGCGCCCAAGCAAGAGAGTACCTGTACTATAAATTACCTCGCTGTGGCGATAAGCCTATTGGTAATTGTAGTCTTGATTTTAATCCTCACACATTTGTCAGATGTACTAGGAAGTAAACAGGTTACACTCCCAGTTGTGGAGCAATCATTGAAAACGACCGCAAAAATGATTACAGCACCTATGGCCCTCGATCCCCAGAAGCAGACAGATAATTGGGAAGTGAGGCTTCCCCAGCATTGTAAGTATGAGTAACCTGTAGATACAGAAACGTATGTCACCTTTAAACTTGTTTTGGCCTCCATAAGTAAAACTTAATGCTGAGCTACTACAATTTGTCCCACCTACCTACCCGAAAAACATTCTATTTCTTTTAAAGTGGGTACTGGCCTAGTATTTGTTGTGGCCTCAAACCTTAATGTATGTGTAATGTAGCGGAGTACTTTCAGCGCTAATTTTTTAAAGTCTAAATTTAAATGCCCTTTCTCCATTTCTCCCTGCATCTGTAATTCCTTCTTTTCATTATATTTTCGCATAGGCATTTGCGTTTTCATTATCCTATCTAGCCATTCTCTTTTTCTCGCTGTTTTCCCTTTTACACTTGGAATTTTCTCTCTGTTTCCTCTTTCTACAACTGAAATTCTCTTTCTTCTTTTTGCAGCTGTATTTCTCTCTATCTTCCCTCTCTCTCTGAAGCAATTCCAGTGGTTTTCGTAAAAAAGACCCATCGTTGAAAGGGCTGATGTGCTCGTGGTTTTGACTGTACAAACATGCCAGTGGATTCACGTGTGATGATGTGTTAACAGTTTTCAAAATAATCACACTAATATAGTGCAAAATGTTCTTGCCTGGAGTCACTATAATTCCAAATTATTGTTTTTGTTCAACTTTATTATTGAGCATTAGTTCCAGAAAACAATAATTTGAATATGTAGTTCCTACCAAATAAAATATTGAATGCAATAACAAAAATGTTTCTGCGAAGGACGTTGTTAAATGTTAAAAAGAATATTTTTTAAAGTAAACAAGATTATTTAAAAAGCCAAGACACAAATTTATCGCAAATATGTGTGTCCAAATTTCATTTTTAGAAAATTCTAAGCTGTAAACATATAAAAAATGTTACTAAAATTCAAATATAGTACATGTAAAACACCAAGTGCAATATGTTCTTCATGGAGGAATTCAAATATCTTAAACCCAGATCCAAATAAATATGCTTACCTTTATTTATAATGATCCTAATACATAACTTACGCTCAGAGAAAAATACTTGTCATATATTAAATTGTTTACAGAATAAATGACTCCAGTCAGGTACACGATGAACTATATTATGTAAAAGATCAATTACAAACTACAATTATACGTACACTTATCCTTGGTAAAACTCACAAATGCAGATTACATATACATAACACCACAATTAGTTTGAATCTATCCAGAATTTACTTGAAAACTGTGATTTAAGATTTGTTTATTTTCATAACATCATCAGACTGGTATATATATATATATATATATATATATATATATATATATATAGTTTCATGTCAATCGAACTGAAGGTAATCATTTTTAGTTTCTTGAAGATAGATGTATATATATATATATATATATATATATATATATATATATATATATATATATATATATATATATATATACATACAGACAGACTGACAGGCAGACAGACAGACAGTCTTTATTATTTGAAGAAGAAATGAATCTATTTTAGTACATAATGCAGTACTGTTGCTTTTTGAGCAGTCTTATAAAATTTATATTCTTTTTCACGGATGCAGCCACTGAGGCAAATGTAAGACTAGTAGATGTGGACGGGGATGGCCTTTTGGATATTATTGTAGCCACAACTATAATATCTGAAAAGGACACGGTGAAGATAAAAGGCAAACTGGATCCAATAGACGAAAGCAAACAAGAAGTTTGCCATAGTGAAGATTGGTTAGGTAGTATTGTTGAAATATATGTAAACATTATGTTATGTATATTTAATTTATATTGAGTGCTCGATATTTGTCGATGACTGATAATTGTGAATAGACTGTTTGCATACCTGATTTTGTCATGGTTTAAGTGTTAAACAATACGTTTATGAAATCTGAGTTCAAGTGTTAGTATAGTTTTCCACAGAAATTATTAATTATACAGAATATTATATTCAACTTAGGTCAAGTGGAGATGTATATAAAAGGGGTTGGTAAAAACATTTTCATTCCCGTTGTATGTTAGTCTTCGGGAATCGAAGACCAGAGTTTATAGGTTTCTTTAGATATAATTCCCTAAAAGTTACTTTTTGAAATTATGCATTGCAATTACACTGAACATATTGACTTTTTGGACTTAAACACTACTTTAGATTTATTGAGAATTCATTCAAAGACATTTTGGATTGTATCATCGTTGTACATCAGGACATTTATGACAACTGAATTCAATTGGAAACATTCTATCAGATCGATCTGATATTTTATTTTCGTGTTTGTAAGAAATTTCCAATGATTCAAAATATTACTTTTGATTATTTGAAGATGGATCTTTGCAACCTTGTTTTATTTTTTATTAATCTGTCATTCATACTTTTCCAAGTTTTCACGATGCACATTCTTTCAGATGCCAAGTTTAACGGAAAAAATCAAATCTCATTCCACAGTCTAAATTGTATTTTTCATGAAACAATTTAAAGCAAAAGCGAAATAGTTACAGATGAGTTCAGAAAATATGTGGACTGTAAGCAATATTTGTGAAGGAAGGTTTACACAGGAGTGCTTTAACTTGAAATATCAATACGTCGGACCCGCGATACACGTCAGACGGATCCTATTTATAACATCACTACTTAACCTAAATTCAAGATGATATTATTGCAACCTATTGGAAAAGATCAGGCTAAAGTCTATCTGCTATGTATATAAATATTTTTTGTAACTCCTGGTACATGATTTTATCTTAATTTTATAATTCTTATTTATGGTTGTTTTGTTATAAAATATCTTTTACTATAAATTGTGTACGTGATCTGGCTTTGTTTTTAAGAACGCAAATTTCAACGGATTAATAAATTAATGCTTTATAACTGTTATTAATTATTCGAAAGAAGTCTGGAACACGTTGTGTTGGAAATTGGAAATTGCATCTGAAGGTAATAAAAAAATTCACCCAATTTGAATTACAGATAAAACAGTTTTGTTCTTGGAAAAGAAAATATACAAATAACACTTTATATGTATTTTCGATTAAATAGATTATTAAGATTAAGACATATAGTTCCTGCCTGTTAAAATATAATTCTTTTTTCCTGAAATAACCATGTAACCATATACATGCACAATTGGAAATTTAATTACATACGTTTCAGGAACCGCCTTCAACTGTGAATTGATATTTGCAGTGATAACTTCTATTTGAATTTTTTTCTGACTATAATACATACTTATCATAAATCAGATATAAGTCAAAGAATTTTAACTTGTCTTCTAAATACTGTCCACGGGGGTGGGTGGGGGATAATAATATATAAATTGAATGACCATTTGTACAATGCGTCAAAGTTTGTATTTAAACATTATAATATATCCACATGGAACCATTGACACTACTGTTTACTATTTTCCTTGAATGATGTATATGTCGTATCAGTTCTCACGAAATAAAAAAAATAACTACAGAACTTACTTCAGTGCTTAAACTTGGTTGTTTTGCTATAATGTAGTACAGCCCACTAGAACATACTCCCCGAAATCTAACCTGAAGGCTATTGTTCAAATGTGATAACCGACAATAAGTAATTCGTTACATCTTGTCAATATGCTGCAAGACTCCTATCAAGTTCTATTTCACTTACCTTTTTCAGGAAAGGAGACTCCATGTATGGGCATCCTAATGGCATATCGCGGCTATGATGGCAAACAGCTTTGGTTGACGCCTTGTAAATCAGGAATGTTTGCGATAAACTGCGAGGAGTTCGATGTCAACAAGGATGGAAAGAAAGATTGCATAGGGGCAGGCCGACACGCTATTCTTTATGCTTTTGATCCTTATAAAGGTACACATGAATTGAATATGATGCAGTCAATGCATTCACTCGCTCTCTCTGGATATTTATGTGTCTCATCCCAAGATCCAGTAGATGCAATAATGATAGTTCCCATATCTATACGAGTTGTATTTTCTCAGCAGTTTTGTGTATTCAACTGATTCCCATCTGTTTTACGTAACCTCTATATTAACAGGAAACACTTTTTGCTATCACCTTTATTGAATTACAAATAAAACTGAATGACCATCTATGTAATAGAGATATTCCATACAATAAGAATGGGAAATCAAAATTACTGAAAGAAAGACTTAGTACACTGATGTCGGTATCAATCACCTTTACGTATTGTTAAACTAAAACATTACGATTTATTTGGAAGCTCACTCCTAAGTCCATATTTTATGAGATGCAAACGCAGGTAAGGGTGACTCGTAGTTTGAGCTGATACCAAAATTACAACTTTAATTTATTTGTTTATCACCGCATACTTTGTATTTGAAAACATTGTCTGCCCTTTTGTGTTAATATAAATCACGTTTCTAAACTTCTGTTTTTTTATCTTATTAAAAATAAGCCTGAAAAGTTCTTTTCGAAACATTTACTAAACAAGCAGAATCTGGGTCATCTAATCAGATTAAAAGCATTTTATTTCATAAATGGGAACCAAAGAAGATGAAATGTTTACTAGTGCAGATTGGGAGAAGAACATTTTTGCAAACTTTTCAAATGTAAAGACGTTTTCAATAAAGACAATGATTTCTTAGGGTACGTTTCCATGAATTTCCGGGTTTAGATGATTCACTGAATAGAAGGGATTTTAAAAAAGTACTTAACAAAGAAATAATTATCAACATAAAAATCTTATAAAGCGATGGGAGACTTACATCCAATTCAAGAGGAAAAACTATTTTACCGATTAATAGATTTCAGTTTACATAAAGTAAAATAAGATTCAGTGGCATGAATAAACTAATGTTGAATACGTATGAACATTAATAGTCCTATCAAATTTGTAAAAGTCAAAGGAATACACTAATGCGTGGCAGTTGTCGTTGTTGTTGTTGTAGGGTTTAACGCCATTTTCAGCGCATGATAGGTTATACATGGCGGCCAGTATTAGTGGTGGAGGAAGAACCTCCAACCCACGAGAAGCTACTGGTAAACTTTCTTATATACCCATATTAGCCGAATCTGAGACTCGAACCCACACAGACAGAAGTGAGATTACAGTGATCCGTAACGTAGAGTGCTTTAGACCACTCGGCTACTCGGGGCGTGGCAGAATATGAAGGACTTGAAAATCATGATACACTTATTGGGTATGAATCATAAACTTGATAACTATCTAAAAAATCCAAAGGCAAGAGAGATGTGGTAGTTTATATTGCGTAGAGTATAATCTATTTGATTAGATATCTTCCTAGTTTCATAACTCTTTATTCACAGGTAAATGATGCCTAAATAAAACAAGGAACCGGGGAGACAATTGTCTATTCCAACAAACTCTTTTTTCTCCACAAAACAGTAAAACATAGGAACATTTTGAAAATATTATAATTCTCAATTGACAGGCATAGATTACATATTGATTGTTGCGAACTCAGTTTAAGAAAGAAATGTGTCTCCTTCATCATATTGTTAAGGGTCTATGCTCTTAAAATAAGTAACAGAAAAGAGTGAAAAACAACAAGGTTTGTAAATTTAACAAATATATGTATTTCACATGAATACAAAGTAAAAATGAGAACAAGACAACTTACGGTATTGCAAACTAAATCCCAAAAGTAATTTCAGAATTACAAACACAAGTACTATTAATTTAAAATCATGAATAAATTTCAGTAAATGTCCAGAAAAAAATCCCGAAAATGAAGACAATGACGTGTCTGAGATAGCGTATTAACTGTTGATGTGTCGACATTCTTTTGTTGAATCACATAAATATCATTCCAGGTTTGAATATACTTTTATTTCCAGTTAATGTCTTTATCCAAGAATGTAATAGGAGCACATTTGTATTTCACGAGAAGATAATCACTTGAATTCAATATTTTGAATAGAAAAAGTTTGAGCCAAAAACTCCTGGTCACGACATATAATACGACTTAAAAGTGTCAGATGCTAAAGCACTAATGACCAAGTCTTCAGAATTACAGTATTATATATTTCCCTACTAGACCTCAGGTCACAATTACCATTTTCTAAAACAAACCATTACCTAATGGAAAATAACCTTCTGGAATGATTCTGATGTTTAGAAACTTAAAACAATAATGTGTAAATTCACTTTGGAAGTCCAATACCTTCATCTAAATAAGCATATATACTTTTCTATTAATAATATTTCGATATTAAGATCATAAACATATATACTAATTTAGCTATGTATCAGTTGTTGACATAAAATGAAACACATTTATAATCAAAAATTCAATCAGTTCAAGCAGAAATGAACTCAGTTTTGGACCAGGTCAAGTCCAACATACAATGTTACATTACAATAGCATGTAATGACATTAAAACGTTTAAAACTAACAAACAACTAAATTAAATGTACATAACACTATTCTAGCTTGGAACCAACTATAGCTTTTGAGATTTGATCGTGATAAATTATTTATTGAAATGCTTTTATTAGAAATAAGAGACAAGCATAGTTTTTGTACATGACTTTAAAAACAACAAGCTGTTGATAATGAACACATTACAAATGATGATATTATTTTTAAAGAAGAAGACGTGCTAAATAAACTGCTTGAATTGGAAATGAATAAAAGCAAGATACAGTCTAACTCTTACCGAAATTGAAAGGGGTTAACATAAGACCTAGCACAGAAGATGTGGAGAGGGTCTCAATATATGTATTTAATTTGGATATATATGCAAGTTTATGACACATTTAGCTTAACAAGATGATACATATCCTAACATTGGGCTAGAAATTCTAAACGAAACTAAATTATGCTAAAAAAAATTATTTTGCAATCAATATATTTCTTCCCTTTTAAAACGACTGTTTCAGACTAAAATCTTATCAACTCATACATTTCTGAAAAGAATTGGAAAAGTCCTGACAAACATGTGCCCCTTACGTAATGAATCATTACAGACGTTATTTTCACCTTTTTGACTATGTTATAAAACTGAATCAATAATTTTATATAGTAGATTAGAAGCAGGTGTAATCATCTGCACAATTGTCAAGTTTCACAAAACTGCTATGTTTTAGGTATGAGAGAAAAAAGATATATTTTGATCAATCTCTTTCTCTTGCAACGTTGATCGTACATCAATAAATTTAGATTTAACAATGAAACACCGAGCATGACCCATTTAAACAAAACAAAAAAGTTCTCCTCTCTCTCTCTCTCTCTCTCTCTCTCTCACTCTCTCTCTCTCTCTCTCTCTCTCTCAAAAACACACACACACATGATGATGCCACTTCTATTTCAAACGTTGACATACAGTCTGCCGAATGTTGAGCTGACTCAGGCATTGAAGAGGTTCAATTCGTTGTACATAGTGTCGATCTGTGAGAGTATGACGCCAAGGTAGGTAAAGTGGTTCACTACGTTTAGGGTTTTGCCGTTGACGGTGATGTTGGGCTCAACATATGGCTTTTCAGGCGTCTGATACAGGACTTCAGTCTTCTTGGTACTGATGGTAAGACCAAACCTTGTGTAGGAGCTGGAGACTTGTCAACGCAGCGTTGCATGTCTGCTTCTGAGCCAGCGTTGAGGACGCAGTCATCGGCAAATAAGAATTCCCTGATGGTGCCTGTCATGACCTTGGTTTTCGGTTGAAGCCTGCAAGGGTTGAATAGTTTTCGATCTGTACGGTACCTGATGCCGACTCAGATATTTCCGTCTCTGAAAGCGTTAGACAACATGACGCAGAATAATAGACTAAACTGTGCCGGTGCCAGAACACAATCCTAATTGATGTCAATGGTTAGTGGGAATGGCTCAAATGTCTCTCCATTGACCGGTACAAGTGCCAGCATGCCTAGGTGAAAATGCAGCAACATAGGTATAAATTGCTCTGGCATCCGTACTTGGCTATCTTCTTCTACATGCTTTCTCTTCTAACAGTATCAAAGGTTTTTTTACAATGAACGTAGATGAGAAAACCATGTCCCACATTTTTTTCTTCCGAAATCCACGCCGACTTTCTGTCAGGAGTCCTGGTCAACGGGTGTATAGAGGCAGTTCAGTGGAATTCCGACGAATATCTTTCCTGCGATTGAGAGCAAGGATATACCCTGGTGATTGTCGCTGTCCTGGCGGATCCATTTGCGCTTATACAGGTGGATTATGGAAGCGTCATTGAATTCCTGGGGAATGGTCTCTTGCTGCATCATTAGTAAAACAGTTGGTGGAGCCTTCCTATCAGTGCTGTGCCCTCGTCCTTGTAGACTTCAGTTTGGATGGAGTATGGCAGATAAGCTCGCCATTCTTGGCGACTCTTTCTGTGTAATAGCAGGCCCTGATTACATTGCCTGGGATGGAGTTCTAGGAGTATAAGGATTGGATCACTAACAGCAGGGGTCTCCTTTTGCACCGAGCATGAACTGCTGATCTTCAACACAGTCTTCAACTCCCTACCCAAAACTGGACGTCATGGATGCACCCTTGCTCTCTGGCATATCATCAACTGCGTCATTGTCAGAAAGAAGGACAGTCATGATGTGAGTGTGACCAAGTCATTGTGCGGTTGCGACTCCTGAACAGACCACCTACTTATCATAGCCATGTATTCAGCCCAATAGACGCCCACATGGAAAGACGGCTCCTAAACGATTAAACATCACCAAGCTAAAACGTACCAGTACCAAAGGTTTTCTCGTGTGTGCCATGGAATAACATATGAAATCCACCCTTCTGGACAATCAGAATGTCGAGATCGACCGGGCGGCATTCAGACAACAGGTCTACAGCACAGCTTCGGAAATCCTAGGACACTCAACACTTAAACTTTACAATACTTATCCTAAAATCTTAAAAGGATAGACCTGAATGGATGCTTGCATCAAATGACAACACAGCACATTGTGATGAATGATGGAAATTTATGAAATGAACGAATTAATTTAAATAATATTTTCACGCTCTCATCATATGATTCATTCAATCTCTATCCAAACGGTCATTAATAGGAAAACAAAAAATGATTCATGTATTCTCATGTATGACGGTAAGATTCAAATAATCTAACGTAATGAAAGTAAGATTCAAATAATCTGATGTAATCTCATGTAATGAAAGTGTGATTCAACTAATCTCATGGAATACATACGAGATTCAGAAATGTCCTTTGATGAAACTGAGATTCAAATAATCTCATGGCATGAACATAAGATTCGCATAATCTTCTGTGATGAAAGCGAGATTCACAAAATCTCATGTAATCAAAATGACTCAGTTGTACTAAAATAAAACAGCAATCAACTGAAACAAGCATTTGACTCGGTCATTTGAACTGCCGTATGATTCATAATATTTTTAAAAACTTGCAAATATGTCCACTGACAAGCCACACAGTTTTCTTGAATTATTGGGTTCGCCCACAGCTGCATCGGCCGCACACACTCTTCATGGATCCACCATGCTTACAAGTTTTGTAAATTAGCGGTTTTGTCTTTGTATGGCCTTTCATATCCATGTAGTAACACAAACGGCCAGACAGACAGCCTGATCTACCCGCACACACTTACGTGCAGAGACCTACAATAAAACCAAACTGGTCATAATAACAGGTACGGAATTAAAATGTATATAAACATGCTACTAATTGAAACTATAATAGCGCCTTGTAATTCAATAGTTCACAACGTTTCAAATCTGCGTAGTAGATCGGACATTAAAAACTGAATAAGCTTCACATAAAACAAAATACAAATGTAACACTTACCCCTATGGCTGTAGAACAAAAATGGAGAACGTTCACTTCTTGACAAGACCCAAAGACCAGTGTGTTAGTTAAAAAAGAGACTTGCCTTAATCTATAGGAGAGTGAGTATCAGTAATGGTAAAATACCCGTGCATACCATACTTTTATTGTCTTTTGTCGCAAGCGATCAGCGACGATATACGTGCAAGTTCAGGTGCTTATCCACCCTATGCAACGTTGTACGCATGTACGAGGAAAATGGACAGATCGTTAAAAGGCAAATCCAAGTCATTCCTTGCCTTATTCTGTGACAAAATCATTTTTGACTTTAATTTAACGTAAAACCAGTACATTTTAAGTTGGTTCAATGGCAATATATTTTTGTTCGTCACTTAAAATCAAAATATTACATATCAAACATTTACCTCGAATTTTCAGAACTTGAATATCTTGATTTGCTTATTACAGCTGAATTAAGGAATACATTATATTTTTCCTATACATGATAAAATGATGTCATTTATGCTAGGTTCCGAGTGTATTTAGAAGTTTCATTAATGTTGTGACAGGTGTTATACTGTGGGAGCGAGAGGTGGGAACATTTCTGCGTACGGACTGGAATACTTATTTACCTCGAGCTCTGCCCGACTGGGATGGAGACGGAGTACCAGAAATCTTAGTTGTCAATGGAGGAGCGCCCATCATACCATCTACTGTAAGTTACCACATATAACAAAAATAAAATTATTTTGGAATAGAATTTCTTAACAGAAAAAAAGAATCAGTGATTCAATTGTAAATACCACGTACCAAGATAAAGACACCTTCTGTCACCTGGGAAGAATGAATATGTTCCAATTATTATCAGTCATGCGAGGCTCACAAAAAGTGTAACAAGGTATACAACATTCCTTTAAACAGACATACAATGCATGTTATAGCTGGTTCAGGCTCTTGCTGGATTAAGCCTTTATCTCTTTAAGAATTGTATTTCGTTAAAAATGCACTGCTCAAATTGGTGATCATCAGTCACGTGATATATTAGTGATGAGTAAACTAAACTCTAACTGGAATTACAGATAATCTTATCAATACATTATGTCACGATGTAATACCCATAATTTTAGGTGCACAATCGTACAGCTGGAAGATTGATTGTTTTCTCTGGGGCGACTGGAAGACAGCTTGGTTTGCACTATTTAGAAATTCCCCACAGCAAGGAGTCGTACATGAGTCCAGTCATATACAAGAGCAAATCCGGTAGCTCCTACATATTATTTGGTAGTGGTGGCGAAACAGTACCAGGTATATGTCCAATGTTCACATTTATTCATCGTAGGTATTATAGGTCTTATTTCCAAACATTAAGGAAACTATGAAAGCAGCTCTAATTAATTCAAAACACTCGCATATCTTACACGCTATTAAAGTAAAATTCAAGCTCTGCATACAATAAGGCCTAACAACGTAAAGTCATACCATCATTAACGTCTTTTGTCTTTTTGCCAGCATTTACATTTTGTTAAAAAATGTTTTGAAAACTTTAAGAACATATTTTTGATGACATATACGATGACAATGGATGTAAGGGGATACATCTACCTAGTTTGCTACTATAGAAAAGTGCTGAGTGACTTTTGCGATTGAATTGTACTAAAGGTTAACATGTTTGTATCGTATAAGACGTGTTGGCAACGTTACAAATATTGCTGACAGTCAGATGTTTCAACAATATTTTTCAGGAATGTTTCGAATTATATCATGTTTATCAAACAAAAAGAACGTCATTCTTCGCGCGCTTGAAACAAACGTTCAAGTATCGTTTTTACCCCATTGTTTAGTTTAAAATATAGACTGTAAATTAAAGTATACTGAACGTTATAGAAGTAGCAAGATATAATTCTGAATTTTTCATTTATTTTACAAATGTTGTCTAGCATACGGGACATAGTGGGTAATTTCATTTTGCAAACAAGTTCAATTTCCAAATTAATGAATCGTGTCAATAAACTGAATATCAATGTATCAAACCTACACTGTAGCCTGCACCCAACACACATCTAAACATGCATGACTTGAAATGCTTTCTTTACGGCCAATATGGTTAGGTTTCGTTCTATAGTTTCGTGCTTTCGATATGTCTGCTTTGTAAAGAAAATGAATTTTTCCAGGTTTTAACATCTGGTTACATTGGCTATTTCAGAGGGAAAAATTAGATTGTGTACATCATTGTTTGCTTTCTTTTAAATAAAAACTGTATATTTTTAATTCGTGTATTGCTCTCTCTGAAGGTAAAACTGACTGCTCTGTCAAATTTCATTTTGACTATTGCCATAAATAAATCATTTATAATTAAATAGTTAGTGTACTTTAAACCATTCAGGTTTATTTATCGAGCACATGGCAACATAAAGTTTGGCAGCTGTCTTCTGTAAGAAGCGCGTTATGTCTCTTATAACACTGATAAAAGAAATTTCATTGGAAGTACATGAAAGAAGGATAGAGGTATCCCAACTGTTACGACTTCATTGTCTTAAACTAAGTAAAAGAAAAGAGTTACAACAATCAAGTTTTAAAAATGCAACAAATATTTTATTTCCTCAGAATAAAAAGTCATATTTTAAAACGAATGTATGATAGTGTAAATTAAATCTAAAATAGTTCAATAAGTTCTATTTCAAGTATAAAGGTACATATTATTCTGAATTTAATCTGTGATTCAAATAATATCAATTTTGAATGATCTGATATGCCAATAGCCTGCACTGGTGTTGATGTGTCAACATTCTTGGTGTATTATAATGATATAATCAAAAATGTCATCGAATCAATTCACAATAATGCCAAAACATACTGGTTTAGTCCTGAATCAAAGAGCACATCGCAGTCCCAATGACTACTTTAAACAATGAATTCCTCTCGTGTGAAAACAACTGAAGTTGATCCACTAAGACTGTTCTTAACGTATGGAATAAATAATTATGTTTGCTTCAAATATGCATACAGTCACCTGACGTATGACACAACAACATACTCTGGTCCTATTTCATTTATGATGGATATTTTTCATCAAACCACAACAAACCTTTTTCTAGAACATACTATTGTCACAATCAGGACTGTATCTAGAGCTAAAACCTAGTAAACATGTTTATCTCCAAATAATTATAATCCTAACATATAATTTAAAATGAAAGAAAAGTATTAGCTATATAATTTTGTATGCAAAATAATAAGATATTAGACAGGTTGTTTTTGTTGTGGGTTTTTGTTGTTGCGTTTAAGGCCATTTCTCAGCGCAAGATAGACAATACATGGTGGCCAGTATAATTGGTGGAGGAAGAACCCGGGAAAACCGCGATAAGAACCACCAACCCCGTGAGAAGCTACTGCCAATTTTCCCACATACCCACTTTGTGCCTGGCACTTGAATCCACAAGGGCAGAGGTAAGCTGACAATGATTGGTAACGTCGAGGTCTCTTGTAAACGCAGCCACCGGGGGACTATATTAGTCAGGTAGACTTAAACTCAAGTACTGACCAAGGTCAACCACACAATACAGATATGAATATAATATGATCATGGACAAAAGCCAACCCGCAATAAAAATTAAATAATCATGACACAACATTTTCTCCATTGTGATTGTTTCAAATGCACCTAACTTCATACACCTGTCACGCTACCAGAAGTATTACAAAAAATGTCGAGCAGAACCATAAGGACCAGATGATGTTATTATCGTATGATTTGAGACTTGTTATGATGGACTGAAACACATATTACCAATCGGCGTGTTGCATCCTTTAATTAGATAACACTAACCAGTTTTTCGGCTTCAGACAAGGTCGAGAATGGACTGTCTCGGCTTCGAAACTACCCTCCATAACTCATCAACTCATATACAACTTTATTAGAGAACGGGAATACCAATAAGTTTAATAATTGGTAAGGCAACGATGATCTTTTCGTGATTGCTCTCTTTAGTCTCACATCAACTCCCTGCAATGCATAAAACATATACAAGTCTGGAATTAAGGTATGAGGAGAACACTTGGAGATATTGCTTATATCAGAAGAGACAAATGAAGCATAGAATACTAAACCACCAACGTTTGAATTTCCTAAATATTCACTAGCGTTAATATTCAATAACTGAGCCAAACCAAAACTAGGAGAAAACTAGGAAAAGCTAATCGCTAATATACACTATAATATACAATACAATTTTTTACCCTGGCAACACACATTGTATTCTGCACAGTTTGTGCAAACCGCTGATATCAAGCATTATTGTGTCGAGTATGAATCACGAAGCGAATTTGTTGAAATAAAGTACTGCCATCTCAGCAATAAAGTAAATATAAACAATGGCGAAATTGTTGAGGACTTTGTTAAAAATGTGTTAGCTACATAATTAATCAAATGAAAGGCATACAATACGGAAGAATTTGGAGCAATTTACTTGCACCTGCGTTTTCATTAAAAAATGTAGGAACCAAATCTTTGTTCATTTACTGATACGTTTGTAAGGCACACGAACTGAAACCCGTGATTGCCTTTAAGCTTGAGTCTGAAATTCCTGTCTCACCTACTTCATTTGCGACGAAATAAATGTTAGAGCGACGGACAGTAACCTAGTGTCTAGGCCAGTTAAATACCTGTAAAATAGTCTTTTGCTATGAGAAGATACTACGTAGAAATACGAGATGTTCTAGAGACTACTTTTCTTGCACAGTCTTAACATTCGCCATAATTTCATAACTACTCTCACATTTTTTAACCACGACTCACAGGTGACCTCCTCGGAATTTCGTTTCATGATTTCTGCAACTACATCATGGGTTCTCAGTCCACTGTTTGTCCCCGAACCGAGGCAGATATTATATGGAAATCTAAAGTGAGGGATAAAGACGGCATATTTGTTTTGTTCAGGTATTTTGATTTGAAAAAATGCTTTCTTCCTTCCTAAAATGATATAGTAATTTCGCTCTATTTATTTGTTATCGCATAATTTAGTCCATTAGTCTAATAAGAACATGCATTTCAAGCAGAATATTAACATCAATGTAAAAAAATGGACGTCACTTGTAGAATATAAACCATGCCACAATTGCGTTTTGTGCCACTTTCTTTTATATTACCATTAAACTGTTTCTCATGTTAGTAATGGTATTTGGTGGTTTGGAGTATAAATGACCCGGGTATAACGGGACTTTAAAATGGCAACAGTGTTAAAAGTGGCTGACCTCATTGTGGAGCTGACTTTGTAATAGTGTTCGATTTGACCTCAAAATGTTGTACTCTAGGCAAGTATGAGAAAACCTATGTGAACATTTATTGGTCTCAAAATGGCATTATTACTCAAATGTGAATTTAACATGAAAATTGCATTATAGCCTCAAACAGAAATAATTTAAATGGGAATTACACTTGGGGATTTATGGGTAATTTAACATGGGAATAATTTTATAGGGCAAAAAGGATGATGGGGCAGAAGAGCTTACGCGGTTGAAATGTTTATGGGACAGATATAAATAGGGCAGAAAGGTTTATAGAGTCAAAGAGAAAAGACAATGCTAAAGTTAAAACTTTTAACATAGACTCACACACTCACACACACACATACACACAAAACACCTTGCTTATAGTATAAAAAAGAAAATGAAATGCAACAAAATTATTCTCAAAACACCTATGCCATCCAAACACCCATACATACACTATCCAAAATGCCTTGTGTAAGTTCAGAATGTAAGAGAAGGAAATGAAATCTCATAAACATACTATCTATCGCATCACCTATACCATCCAGCACCCATACACATAATCTTAAATGCCTTTTGCTATCTTAGAGTAATACAAACAAAATCAGATCTCATAGACATACAACCATACTATACCACATCACATATATACTCCAAAAACCATACACAACTATCCATGACGTATTGCGTTACCTTAGAGTGTAAGAAAAGGATGTGAAATCGCTTAAACAATCTATCCATCACACCAAAGATTACTATTCACCACACCACCTTTATCAACCAAAATCCCCCACACAATCCAAAACGTCTTGTGTTAGCATAGAGTTTAAAAAACAAAAACAAATGTCACAAAGATACTAACCATTACACGACCAAATATACCATCCAACAATCTATACACACTAACCAAAATATCCTTAACATAGAATTCAGTATTGTGAGTGTGTGCCTGTGTCAGGTTTCAAGTCACATCTTTTAACAATAGTAACGTTGGATAGTCAAACTGGCAAATTAATCGCTTTGTATGCCTCAAGCATATACGTGAAGGAAAACATTTCTTCAATTTTAAATCTAGCTAAAATATAAACCAGAAGGATAGAGATGTCATATAATCATGCATTGTTAATGGAAAAAAAAACACCACTGTTGGCAAAATTCAATATCTGTAATAACAAAAGGAAACTTCTCAAACGCAAATCAACAATTCAACAATTTTTTAAATATGAACATATTTACAAGATTGACTACATTGTGGAGGAAAACTAGACTTCCACTTATCTAGATCATTTGGCTATCGACGGAAACTTCACTTCTTAGCTAATGACAAAATATAACCATAATGTTCAAAAAGCATCATTTTACTTTTCCATCTTTTCGAGGATAATATCTATCAAAACAAGTCATTCATGTTCTAATCCATATAAAAAATTACTTTGATGAAAAATTAAATGCACAAATTATAATCAAGACACCATGGAATCAGTTCCTTGCAATCTCAGGTTATCAATACGGCATCATGAAGTCAATGATGGGAGGATCCGAAAGCGGTGATGGACAAACTCTCAACGACATGATTGATCAGAAAATAGGCGGCCACCTAGTAGGTTCCCAGTCGATGAATGTCTACTGTCTTGATAACATATCCTAGAATGATTTTAGTTTTGCTATGAAGAAGTTCACATTTAGCACACACCACAGGATTCCACGAGGCCGTGTGCGAACTGTACGTCAGACGGTAATGAAGTTCCCAGGTATCCATTTTTCCGGTCACATGTAAAAGTGAAACATCATTTCAATCCTGTTTTTCTTCTTGAAAATGTTTGTCAAGTAAGCAGCTCTACTGTGCGTCTCATTACTCTGTGCCATGATAGCTCTGATGCGTTCGATATCTAAAGAATTAAGTAATTCAATATTCTGTTTTCGGAGATGAAACCCCATGCGACATCAACACACCATTCCACCTTTTTTTCATGGCTCGTCATCATACACTAATAGTCGAGAATCATTTATCTCAAACTGTTTATTTTCATTGTATTATTAACATATATAATCAAGAATACATGCTCCGTAATGGGTAGAGCTTCTGAAAACTAAAATTCCACACGAAGTTGACAGGGTTTTATATAATGGAATTGTCCCTCGCCGCTGCCATGATAATTAGTGAAATCAAAAGACCAGAAAATGTAAGCTCCTGCATATAATCGTCAGTCAAAATACCATGGCTGTTGTTGGTGCCTAACTGTCCCGGGGCTTCATAAACGGACGAGTAAAATCTCAAGTACTTTTTCTGCTCAAAGTTAGATTCAAAGGGTCTTACATAAAAGGTCTGGCTATTTTAATTGGACTCTTTCTTGGATTGGATTTCAAACGATGGCTCATTTGACTGTTTCATTGCTGATGATGCCAGTAACTAAACGTTAGGATAAATGTCCATGGAAATAATTGTCTTCAATCTTGGAACGGAGTGCAGCGACAACGGTTAAGGTTTTCACTTCCGCTCGTTTGCTATTCATGTATACAATCCACATATCTAAACAAAAAATGCATGCATTTGTTGACGGCAGCTACTCTGGGATAGGAACCAGGATTGGTTTCTTCGGATTTCAAAAAATTGTCTTTCAGGTACAGGCATCGTCATGATTTTTGGTGACATTGCAAACGCGTCAAATTCTGACTTCTTTCTTTTGCCTTCTCTCATGAAAGCTTCTTGGGATTTATGTTTTCTATAACGACATTTTAGAGAAATCATTTTGTTTGAGTCAAAGTGACAAGCATCATGTTACCATCAGTTTCGGTGCGAACAAAACGCAGATTTTAACATATATCTGAAACAATAACATCATTGTCGAGTGACGCCTCAATTCACAAGATACGTGACTTAAAAGTCTCTTGATAATCCGTTTCGACAATACATTTTCACCGTAACGTTTACTGTAAAGAATGGAATTATTTTCCCAGATCTCATTTTATAATATGTTGAGACTGTCGAAATATGACTTACTGACAGGCTGTTAATGAGGATATACAAATTCATGGTGCAAGTGATACATGTTTCAATCTTCTTCGTAACGGCGTGTTTTTCACCACCTGGTACTCCACCGCATCGAAGTATATATATATATATATATATATATATATATATATATATATATATATATATATATATAGAACAAGTTCATTCCGTAGTTCCGTTCCTCGGTAACTACAATGTTTATAGTACTGGATCAGTATACTTCGTTTAGTTTTTACATGGCTTTACTTTACTCTTCTTTGTAAACAGTGAAATTTGCTTTGACCAGTTCTTCAGCGTTAAAATAATAGCCGGCAGGAATTTTCATGTAATAAATGCTCAATTGAGGATTGGCTGGAGATGTTCATTTTGTTTCGTACGCGAGAGGATCATTTTCGTCGAAGTTTTCTTGCATCTGTTCATTTAGGATTTCGACAAAGAAAATGGTTTTGTTTCCACTGACTTTCAGGAATGAATGATTTATACCCAGACAACATTCTATTACGCTTCGTCATCTAACTGGATGGCTTGGGATAACTTTAAAGAAGACAAAGTGTTGTTGAAAATCACATCCATTTAACTGTTATTTTGTAAAGCTAAGTAAAATGGGTTTTCAAAATTCGAAGATTCCGCTATACGACGGATTGTAAGGGACATTCCGAACAGTCTCCCAAGCAGAGCAACTTCGTTCTCGGGGAGTCACTTCCTCGGGGCTGCATCCGATGCTCTGATCGTTAAGATTGATCGTAAGCTTTGACCAGATGCATTTAGATATCGATGTACTTGAGTTTCTGTTGATGCCTAAAATATGTCCACATGCGTTCTTTAAAAGTGAGTTCAAAACGATGCTTGCCTTGCTTTTGTGTTTCTCGGAGGTGGAAAAATGGATATCTCTTATCGTCAATAATTTTTGGAAAGCTTGGTTTAGAATTTCAGCACCTTTGTCTGTTAGCCAACGGATATTGTGAACGCCACAAAGTACACGTGTGACACCTTTCCATAAAAGGGATCATTTATATCTTCTTTATTCTCTATATTTCTAGGTACTACCTAACACTTGCTCATTAAACCCTCCAAACAAAGTAGCAGCCACTCTCCTTTGAGCAATGGTAGAATTCCTCCAAGTTGCATCACAAATTTGTTTTAGCTGATGGGTATTTTCGTTTCGACTATTTGACTAAGAACGTTTTGATGCTTCCTTAGCATTCTTTCTGAAACTTGAACAAATGTAACGTTCCTTTCAAGACATTCAAACAACATTCGTACACGGAATCGATGATTTCTTTAGGAGCTGTCTGAATGAGATGGCCTTGCATGGTTAGATGAGATTCCGTCAGTACCAACAACACATCCCAATGTTTGGCCAAGCCAGGAGGCAGTCCTTTTGTTCTCTTTTTGGCTTGAGCGTCATTATGCGCTCTTCACATCTGTTAACTATTCGGAGTAAAACCATTGGAGCAAATCGCCTGGCTCACGTCTTTATTATACTATAATTCGTTCCCAATGATTGTCTGTGCACTGTACAATCGTCATCACTCCGCCATGAGGCGTTTGGAAGGATTAAATCGCAACAGTTCTTCTTTGGATAAATCTAGTAAAGATTCCAGATCAATCTTGGACTTTGACCTTGCGGAAGGTACTTTTATTGGCTGTCGACAAGGTAGAAGATGAGAGCGTCGCCATTGGATAGGTCTTTTAGAAACAAAAGTCCATTTTTGTTTCATCAAATTGGGAAATATGCGTCTTAAATCAAATTTGACCGACATTACGAGCAGCGGCGAATTCGTAGAAGGTGATGCTTTTATAACTTTTTCATACAAACGGGGACGTGTAATAGCTGGTTTTCCTTGAAGTAGTTGGAAACGTAATCGCTAATAATCTGCTGTGGTTTTTTTTAAATCGACGAGTAAAAGGTGTGAAATATTATATTCGTGTAGCATCGTCGCAAACACAAGTAAGTCAAGGACTTCGTAATTGTTTGTCTAATTCTTGCACTTGTGATTTATCCCTGGTTTTTTCAAAGAAAACCATTTAATGAGTGTATAGACTGATTGTACGATGGGCATTGAAACAACTAAAGGGTAAAGTACATGACCCTGGCATTACAATGATCCCCTTTTGCGGGCAAACCAAGGTTTAATTTCTTCCTGTTCTTCTAACATGTCGCCGAAGACGACTAGATGTGTTTGACTCGCGTCAGACATGATACTGCCGTCCTCACGAGGAATGCCTTCTACAAATACGATTTAACCTTCTTGACTCTCTGGAATGATGTTGCAAGCCAAATGTCACTCTTTGTAGCATAACTATGTGTTGGGGTAGACGATCGATCAAACAAGTTTTGTGCTCGATTAAACGTTTGACAAATTGTTTTTACTTGAACCGCTTGGTCTAGTAATCAGCATATTAAATGGATGGCGAAGATAGTGCTTTCCAATTTGGATCATTTAACCTTTTTTCATTGACTTTGAGTGTAGCGGTAGAGGAGTCAGATTCTGATGGAGCCGTAGCGAAGGTGTTCAAAATATTCTGAGAAGAACTTAAACATAACAAGAGATTCTTACTCTCCGAATGTGTATATAGAGTATTCGAACAAATTTAAATATATCAAAATACAAAGATATCCATGAGAGAAGGACTATGTACATCAATAAAATGTAAATCAAAATGATCAAAACGGAATACAAGCACGTCAATGTACAACACTTTTCAAGTCATGCACATCTTTCCAATGCTCGCGTAACCATCAGCTAAACACGCATCTTCGTAAACATCCAACGTCAATAAATTGTCCCGAACTTTTTCTATGCACAGAGGTAGAGAAGTTACTATAATCAAACGCAACATTTTTAGCGGAAAGAGTCTTTCGTGCAGATTCAAAGGTGTGGTGGTCATGATGTCTTTCCAGGAACTGTTCGTTATTAGTTCACAAGAAATAAATATTGTTAAAAATGTTTGGTAATCTTCTAAAGTCTGAATACGGTCATTGACATCCTTGCACAGTTTATGTTGCAACGTTTCTGATAAAGGTCAAAGCATGCTGAAATGCTTTTATATCCAAGACAGGCAACGTTTAAAGGGCCTTATTCGCTGTTTCTTTTCCTTTTTTGAAGCATTTAACAAAAGGGTACAGCTTATTCCAATACAATTTAGTACATCTATACACTAAAGCAATTTCGTGATCTGACGAACCGACTGGACACTTTTGGCAAATGTTTAATATCCTCTATATGCCCCACCACCATAACCACTACCCATGTTGGTGATTTTAAACATTTTTAGTAATTCTGCTCTAAGTCTTTACTGTGTGTAATTTCATATTGTATTTGAACAATATAGTAAGGAGTAAGGTAGGCTGAGCCTCTCTGTAGTCTTGGTAGTTGTTCAATATTGGACAATTTGCACAGTTTAGCAGCGACCAAACCTATTGTGGCATTCAGATTCCATTGGTAACGTAATAGTCAATGACATTTTGGATGCAATTGTTTTTGTGCATTTCACTTGTATCTTGACAAACGTTTGTAAACTCGTTCTCTCAGGTTCAAAGACAAGCTACGAATGTTCATTTTTAAAGTGTCCATGCATGACGATTGTACTTGGATTCTTCTAAAGGAAGGTTGTAGCGGCACGGAGGCCTTCACACATATTTCTGCTGAAGTGCTCCACAACAACTAGAAACACTTGACTTTATCTCCTTCTCTCAAGTAAACAAATCCAGTTATGGCTAATTCTTCCGGTGCAGGGCTGGCCAGATATTAATTCCGTCTTCCTTTTTAGGATACAATCGGCTTTAAAAATCACAGTATCCAGGTAAAGGCACGGGCAGCGTGTATTCGTCTTTCTGTGTACATATCGTTTATGAGTTGGTGAAATTCTGAGTTGCTTGCATAGGCATGAATGAGATTCGTAGGGTGGTACAGATACAGCAATATGTCGACTATGAAAACAAGTAATGATCGTTGGCATCTCTTACACTAGTAACGAGGCACGTTTTACGGTAATGATTGACATCCCTTTCGCATCGGTAGGGTGGTACAAGCGCAGTAAAACTTTCGATGATGGTAGTAGTGGTAAAAAAGGAACACGACGTACTGCAATGTTGCTGTCTCAGTGTAAAACTATCGTCTTTTTTCGTTCTTTCTCGACGTGGTCGAAATTGATGCCTTCATTGGAAAGGTATATCTTTATGAATTTGTCTTTGTCTTATGGGATCTGGCACCAGGAAGGACAGGTGTTTTGTCTGAGTTTCAAAAGGCATCGACGTAGCCCGCAAAAATGCCTTTTAGGGTTTCATCCTCCTTTTGATTCATTGCTTTTTTGTGAAACTGGCACATTTTATACACTTATAATACTGGTATCCCTGTTCCATAGCTCAAAACCATTCCACGCTGAC
The DNA here is from genome assembly GCA_029339505.1 of Unio delphinus. Classification (NCBI taxonomy): domain Eukaryota; kingdom Metazoa; phylum Mollusca; class Bivalvia; order Unionida; family Unionidae; genus Unio; species Unio delphinus. The sequence continues at coordinate 1,868,904 of JAQISU010000229.1, read as the reverse complement.
ACGTTCTGGTTATTATGCATTCTTACTGGCTGTAATGACAAGGTCGATCTTAATCACAGGATTTGGCACAGGTACGGAACAAAGTAAACATCAGTTTCCATTGATAATGGTATGTCAAGATGGGACAGTACAAATTGGTGGGTTGTAAGACTTTGCATTTGATTAAGCCTTCGTATTGACGAATCAGTTTCACATCGATGTTTTCTGTCAACATTCAGGTGTCCGATTGGAAAGTGACAATATTGTCACACCCAACGATACCGTAATCACCCGTCCAGGTAAAGGATTTCTTCTCCTTTCTGCATGTTCGACTTGTACAGCAAGAATGCATCATTCGTTCGTCTTCCAAATAAACTGTCGCGTGGGTCTAGAGGGTACAGCACGTGCTAACGTTCCACGATGCGCTTAAACTCAAAATCGGATTTCAAACGTCGATCGAACTCTTGTTTCCACGTTTAAACGACTTGATATCCGTCTTGCTCTTGCTTTAGGTGTTGTTGTAAGCTTTTACATACAATTATTACATTGTGCGGTCTAAGAATTTGTGTTTGATATGCCATTGACGGTAACATGTAAGGCATCCGTGAAATAAGCATTCATTATACGAGCTTGGAGTCTTCTAAATCCCAACCATCCAATGAATGTGAATAGTCGTTTCTCTTCCTCCGTTTGTGATATGTTGGATCCATTTGTTGTTCTTGTTCTCAGACGTAATGTAACAAGCGCAAAACTTTGGTCGAGTATCAGCGCTTGATGCATTCAGACGTTTTATTGCCTATGATGGCTAGGATGTTCTCGAGGAAGAACCAGTTGTGGTACACTAAGGAGCACACAACCAATATGAGGAAGAGAGTACGTCTGAAAAAGAAGACAAACCTAAACCCGTCTCGAAAGACAAGAAACGAAGACGCGAAGAAAATGGGATAATCATTTGCTGCTGAAGCAATTTAAAAGTAGAGACAGAGTAAAATAAGAAATGGACTTTAGGCAACATATATATAAACACACACACACACACACACACACACACACACACACACACACACACACACACACACACGCATTCACTCATACAAACATGATTGGAAAAGGAATTTAAATTTTACTTGATTTGGGAAACGCTGAGTAATATTTCTTTTCTCGAGAAGTTGGTGTCCCTGAAAAGGCCCGCTGGGTGTTTGTTCTTTAAGAAACTGATTGACTGGACATGAAGACTTGAAATGCCTTACACCCTTGATATGTCCAAGTCATACTTCGTCTTCTGCTACTGTCGATGATTTGTTTGTGGTCACTGCGGCTGATGACCTATCAGTGACAGTGAGCGTAGAGGATGTAATAGCTGCTTTCATTTAGGTCGAGTTAAAGAATTATGACACATTAGTCTCAGATCCCTGAACTCACTCACAATGATTGATATTCACCTCCTTCTTCTGTCCTTAATATTTGTGTCCTCTTTTTCTTATATCCTCTTCTTGCTGTTGAAAGACAAAGACTTGCTCTGCTTCTTTCTTCTGTTGTTAAACGTTCGCTACTTCCTCGTTAGGTTTCTAAACTCCTCTACCCAAGGAAAGGAAGCATCATGTGATGAATGTACTGTTGACGGTACAAATTGTTGCAAAATGTAAAGAAAAAGAGGTTAAATTCCAGTTCAAATCATCCTCTTCTGGAAGCATTACCGTAACTGTTTAAGTAGCTAGCTGTTTGGACCTAAGGTCTGACGAATTTTGAGGAAGAGAGGAAGATCGGTGAGATGCAATGTCATTCAATGTTCACGCCATTGCAATTTCTCTTTGGTAAACCTTATTTCTAGTACATAACCTCGTTGAGTATAGTAAATGCTACACTGCTTTGGTTACAATAGATGGCACAATGCCTTGGTTACAGTAAATGTCAATACATTCCAAGCGTTGGTTACAGTAAATGCCCCATCGAATTGGTTACAGTAATTTACACATTTCTTTGGTTAATTAAATGCCACCGTGCTTTGGTTACAGTTAATGATCTTACATACAACCTTGCTTTGGTTACAGTAAATGCCAGTACATGCCACCGTGCTTTGGTAACAATAAATGCCACATTGTTTTGGTTACAGTAAATGCATTGTTGTTTTTCGTGACAGTAAATGCCACATTGAATTAGTTTGCTAAATGTGCAGACATGAATCAGCATGTTTTGTGGAGTAATTGTAAATAAGAGGTATTAATAAAGTACTGAATGTAACTGATAGCTTTATTTGAATGTTCCCTGTCTCATTTTAAATTATTATAATTTTATTTCAATCGCCACAGTGAAAACTGCATCCATTTTGTAACAGTTCATTCAGCTTGAAAATAGTATATCATGAGCACTCTCCTCTGTATACTTAAAACAAATCATTGCAGCAACACCAAGTACTGAACAATTTAATATGAAAGAATGCATTTAAGGTATATTCCGCTCAATAAATATTTGTATTGTTATTATAAGTTTGTTAATGTTGCCTTTATTATTAAGCAATTTGAACAAATGATTTTTTGTCAGCGACACGAAGAAAGGTGTAATGGTTCCCCCTGTAATTGTGGATGTGAATAGAGATGGTATAGACGATATCGTTGTAAGTTCGTACGGAGGATGTGTCCTGCTTCTGGATGGAATAAATTTGAGGACAATATGGACAGCAGAATTTAACGGCATGGAATCATACAGGTACTGATACAAAAAGCGTGGTCTTTACAGACGTTTGCATTAGCTAATCGCTTTAAAGTACCATCAGAATTACATTATAAGGTCTTCAACTCCCAAGTAACAGGTTATTGCCTAGCTTATTATATTTAACCTATCGTTTATATTGTGTACCTTGTTGCTACTGACTGCAAATTTAATTGCAAGAAAGCTTATTTAAATCGACTAAATATAGTGGCAGTAAATTATCATTTTATAGCAACGGTTTGTTGAACGCGTTTTAAATAAAACAAATGTTGTACAGTAATGTATGTTTTTTTTTTTGAATGAACATCCATCGCTTTCATCCAGCAAGATATGATCTGCACTGTACAACCATGAGTCCACTCTATTTTTATTTCAATAAAACAGGTTCTCATTTAAATTTATTTTCCTTTATCGTCCCTAGCTAGCGTCTACTGGTACATCAAACATTTTATTATATGAAAAATACAATACATTTTTTTGTTATGTAATTTTATTTTTATTGTGTGATTGGCCTTTGATCATATAAAAAAATACGAGTTTGGGCCTATCTTGCTAATGTCATTTTAATATCCATCTGGAAATTCCTGGTCTGTCTAATAATTTTCATATCTTTGCAAAAATATCAGTAAAAGACCCGACCGTATTTACAGTTTAGAATCCTTTGGATATTAATTTCTGAGACGCATCAAGGTTCCTTTATATTGTATTTTAGATTTTGATATGCAGGTTGTTAACACCAAAAGTATTCATTCCTATTTTAACATCTGTCTGTTTACTTATGTTGATTCATAATTCGAGAGGATTTATTGATTAAAATAAATCAATGGATTTACAAAGTGTTCATTTGATAACTTTGAACTAAATCATCATTTTGGGAGCATTGTGAATTCGTTTAAAGACTTTCCGGATTTTATCATTTCGATACACCAAAACTGCTCGCACATCGGCATGTTCATGGCTATTGGTACACCAGCCCCTTCAAGATTATAATTCATTATGTTACGAGTTTAGGCTCTAATTAACGGCAACAGAAAAAGAGTGAAAACAAAAAGCTTTGTAAAACTTAACAAATACATTTATTTCCCAGGAAAAATATTGCAAAAATGAAAAAAGATTTACAGTTTTAAGAATATACAAAATCCATGAATAATCCACGAATTAAATTACAAAAGTCCTAGTAATGAAATGTTCTAATAGATCCAAGTTCGATTCCTGTTGGAAAATTCCAAGAAGGAAGACGATGACGTATGCTGAAATCTATTTGTGTTTATCTATATTTCCTTGTAGAATCCCAATATTTAACACTCCGGTGTTCGAAGTATGAATAATATTTTAATAAACTGTCTTTGCCGATGAATTACGTGTGAGCACATCAAAATTTGCCGAGATACAAAATAATCCTTTAAAATCGAATTGAACTAAAAATTTGTTAAAATACATTCCAAATGTTGGCTGCAACAAAAGAAAATGACTTAACATCACTTGCAAAATCCCGAAACTGAATATGTTTCACTAAAACAATTACCATATCGAATTACAATAGCAGTTACGAAACAAGTCCCCAAACTGCGAAATCACAAACGGGAGATGAGTCACGTGATAGTTTTATATCACGTACTTCTGACATGACCCAGACGATAACCAATCAATTTTTCTTTAAGAATAAAAAGTTATTTACTTCTTCACTAGTCCCATGTGGGCCTTGACAACAACCAATAATGTTAAAATGAAGATGAAACATGTTGACGTGGATGTCACTAACCTTGAATCAAGGTTAGGATCTAGGTCAACATTGCTTGTTTACCAAAAGAATAATTCAGTCAACCGATTTTCTGAAGAAAAAAGACATCGTCTCAAATGAATAGATTTACCTTACAACCTAATAGAATGTAATGAAAAATAAAAAGAATTTAAAACTGACAAACAATAATAAATTAAAACACACACACACACACACACATATGTGTGTGTGTGTTTTAATTTATTCTTTTTTGTCAGTTTTAATTTTCTTTTTATTTTTCATACAAGTCGAAAAGCATAGACTGTTCTGAATTGTTACGTATATCGGATTATATATGTATAATCCGATATAAGTAAGAATTCAGAACAGTCTATGCGTTTCGACTTGTGATATAACTTTAAAGACTGTTTAGGATTTAATGCACATTTCCCTCATTTAATTTTCACTTTGCATTATTGGGAAATATATTATCTGTTGATTTTTATACATCTATATGTAACGTCTGCCACGAAGCATAACAGCCACTATCTTTGAAACAAAACGATGTAAAAATGTCATAGCACTAATATAAACAATAACATTTCCTGTCCTTTAACGTCCTAATTGTATCAGCTGCAACTGAAAATGCATGTTTCCTGAGTAAACCATGTCACATCATATTACGAACTAAAATGGATTTACTTATCTTCTAAAGTGTTAAAGAAACGGCGATATTTAAATACTTACATATTTAATGATATCTCTATTGATCCCATGAACTAATGGGTAAACATCTTACATTGAGAAGTGTAATCCTCTACCTATGAAAAATTGGAAGCTAAAACTTGTTTTATAGCGACTGAATACATTATTGATTTTATCTCAATATTCACAGAGAAGTGATATTCATGCGTATGTAAACTGCTTCTACAAGAAAAAGATGTAGCAACTATTCAGAAGTTGAAATCGCACGCGCTGGTATTACTTTCCGTATTCTACGAATATACGTGTGCATCACAACTTAATGATAAATGCACCGTTCAGATTAAAGATAACATCTCTTGTTTTGGCTATACAGTATTTCATGCTAAAAGAACACATAGCTGCAAAACGGGCATTTTCTCTCTATGTTTGTGTTTTACTAAGTGTGTAATTTCATTCAGTGCTTGAAATTGTGTAACAATAGAGGCCATACCATCATTGTTTATTGGGTTTCCAACAAAATGTGGTTTCCTAATTATACTGTAACATCCCATGAATGTGTGCGTGGTGAAAGTTGATATACGAGTAGAGGCAGAAATGTTCTGAAAGTGAAATATGCATAAACATATTTCATTGTAAGGATCATGAATTAATTTGAGTTTTGTCAGGAAGACAGATCACATATTCTCCATTTCCCCATAACATGCAACCTAACTAGATGGTATTCGAAATTTTCAGCACACCTGCCCCTGGTTACTTTGACGACGATGACTATATTGACTTCATGATGCATCACAACGTTGGCGCCTTCCCTTACTACACGTACTCATACGTAAGATTCCATGATAACACAGTTTTAATTTTTAATTGCTGATGACACCATTTATAAACGTAACATTTTCAGAAGGTATTAATTGAAACATTGTGCAGCGGAGATGGTTAATGATATATTTAGAGTATGTCCATTACGTTTTATTCTTTGTTAAATTGGATGTTTATGGGCACGGGCAACCAACAGACAAAATCACATATGTTTGACCAAAAAAGTATCCTTGTGTTGTACGATACGCATTTTTTTTTGCATTATATATACGATATATCCAATAATAAATATTACAAATGAGCAACAGATATGTTGTCTGTATCCTGTGTGACAAATATTCGATATTGAGTATTAAACGTTAGCCCAGTGAGCTGTGCTCGTTTACACCCATTGTGAGATAGGTCTGTTATCTTCCTTTCAAATAAACACCTATTAAAAGAAAAAGCAGAGCAGGTAACACATTAAATATTAAGAATTACAATATTTGTGTAATTCGTGGAACTGGAGCACAAGCGAACGATTCAGCACTGACTTTGTAAACGTCTCACACAAAACAAAAAAAAAAAACAGCACGCGTCAAGTGATGACATAAATCCACGCACAAGAACTATCATGACATATTTTACTATTTTCATAATTTAATTGGACCATAAAATACCTAGTACTTGACTAAGTGGAACCTTTAACGATTATACTATCTTTCTTTCAACACCAACTGATTCTCTCGTTGTAGACTACAATACTAAGTGGTAGGGATGGCAGTAAACTGTGGACATTACAGTCTAATCTGGATGAGACGGGCTCGGACTTCACCATTAGAACCCAACAGAACCACAGAGACATATTTGTCTTCAGAATCAAGGGAAGAGACTCTTCCATAATGTACAATACTGATGGGGAAATTGTCAGAACGAAAGCCATTTTACAAACTAGAGAAGTATGTTTTTCAGCTGCAGTTTACTAGGTCAGCGAATTAAAAGGCTCGTTAATGTCATGTGTGTGTGTGTATGTGTGTGTGTGTGTGTGTGTGTGTGTGTGTGTGTGTGTGTTATTATGATTTTCAATGTAGTTTTAACAATTTTTCAGTCACATCGCTACGATGTTTGCAGGGAGGCAGTTTATAGTGATATCATGCACTGGGGGCATTATGCCGCAGACATGTAGCATCATGTCCCACCCAGTCACATTATCCTGACACCAGGCCAACCTGTACTAATACTACCCTCTTAATGCTAAACGCCATGCGAGGTAGCTGTTAGCACAATTTTTGATAGAGACTGATATTGTTTTGATTTCACCACATCAAGAGACTCCGCTGCTGATTGTATTTATTCATTACTTATATATTGTTTGACAATGTTGTCGGGGCGACGCAGTTTTAGTTTGGCCTCTTAATCAAGAGAGTAGGAAAAATATTGTTCTAATTTGTCTGTCTAAAATTCTTAGGTATGACAGTAGAATGTGAATGAAAGTTTTTATCCCATATTTGTTAATGTTAATTCTTTATTAACTGATACAATATGTTACAAACTTTTCGAATTTAATTGTGGAATATGTGTATCTTCTATGACAACATGCGTTCACTTATATTTATATCAGAATATGCATTAAACATATTAGAAAGTTTATTTTCGAGACAGCTTACATTCACTAGTGAACAGAACTGGACGGCTTTGTTTCGGTGGTAAGCTTTATTTTCAGACTGGCTTACGTCTGACTGTTCAACACACACACGCACACAAACACGCACACACGCACGCACACTTTCAATTCGTTCTTGCGACAAGAAAATAACGAGTATGAAGTAAAAGCAATCCCAGTTATGTAAAGAATTGAACATGATGCACAGTTTTATTAAATTTCCCTCCACTTTCTCTATTATCTCGTGGCTTAAGGGGCAAATATACTTGGAAATTGGTGGAGTGAGAGCAAACTCTTGATTAAAACTTTGAACTTACAATGAGTAACCTAGGATAACCAGAGTCATGATAATGGGATGTTTATACAGTATTAAAATAAGCCAGTGATTATGGTGAGACGAAAAGACAATAAGATTAACTCCTAGCCATCCGCGTACCGTAATCTATATTATGCATTAGTATGTGCTTTGTTTTTATTTCCAGTTAAAGGTTTCGAACATGACTCAAGGCTTCTCTCCCTCATTCTTTCACTATTAATCTATATTGGTTGCTCAGGAGTTAAGCAGTTTAATCCCTCATTTAATCCATCTCTCCCCCTCTCTTTACGTCTCTCTGTCTTCCTCTATCTGTCTGTCTGTCTCTGTATGTCTATATATGTATCTCTCTCTCTCTCTCTCTCTCTCTCTCTCTCTCTCTCTCTCTCTCTCTCTCTCTGGTCATACGATGTCAAAACGCACATAGAAACTAATCCACCAAGAAAGAAACAGAAAGATGGAACACAAAACATACTTATATTAACCCACCTTAACCCACCTTTCTCCTGGTCGGTCTGCTCACATGTCAGTTTGTTATATAAACAATCAAACAATGAACCTTCCTCTGAGAGAGAGAGAGAGAGAGAGAGAGAGAGAGAGAGAGAGAGAGAGAGAGAGAGAGACTATACATGGTTATATGAGAAAATACTACTAATTTACGGTATGATAAAGCCCTACAAGCCTCTTTTTGTGTGTGTACTATATGATTTTTTAAATATAACTTTTATTCTTAGTTGAAATGATAATTTTATCATTTGTGCAGACACGAAAGAAACGACATACTAAAGACGTCGAGTACGACGTTAGGTTTCCACCGGGACTCGAGAGGAAGGAGAAACGTAATTTTCTATTATGTCTTTTGTCTTGTAGTGCTAATAACTATGTTTAACAATTTATGACAACTGTAGAATAAGACCCAGTTTATTCGATTGTTGGACGACTTAATTTGTTTCACGTTCATGTCTTTTGCAAATGAAACCATTTTCAATATGTATTTTTTAAACAATGGAAAGATTATTAACCGTTGGGTTTAGCACCAGAGAGCATCCATCATCGATTCAATACCAAAAAGAGCTCACTCAAAGATCTTCATAAGAAGAAAGATGCGTACTATAGTTAAAATACAGACATCGTTTAGGCCATACTTGTCGAATTTATCATTGCACCTTCTCTCTCACTGTGTGTGCATGAGAGTGTACGTGTGTATATTCATGCACTTTAGATTATATTTCTTTTTATTATAATTCATACCCGGCGCTGATTACTTCCAATATATATATATATATATATATATATATATATATATATATATATATATATATATATATATATATATATATATATATAGAGAGAGAGAGAGAGAGAGAGAGAGAGAGAGAGAGAGAGAGAGAGAGAGAGAGAGAGATCAGCGATGTTTTTGAATTACTTTTATATAAAAAATTATATCGTAAGTGATTTTTTTATTGTTTATAATTGTCAATAGAAAAGAAGTTAAAAGCGGAGTTAGAGAGACGAATTGTGGGTTGTGAGTTGGATCTGACAGGCATTAGTCCAGAGGTATTCATGATTGACAGAACAACATTGCGCTTCGGGATACGGATACAAGTGGATGCTTTTGAAAAAGTCAAATACAGTAAGTGTGAAGTGCACGCAGCATATACGTATACAGAGACTAATCAGAAATACACATTGCACATTTTGTTCATATATAATCATTTAAGCAATGAATGATGCTATGTTTCTCCATCATATTTTGCATACTAGAGGAATTTTAAATGGGCAGGATATTATTGCGCTGAGCAGCAGAGAGGGCGAATCGGACAATCTCTAATTGAGTTAGATTTCAAACAAACAATGTTAGATGTCTGTTTGTCAAATTAAGGTTTTCTCAAAACCGACAAAAATGTCAAAAACAAAACTAAGGCTTGTTACGAAACTTATATAAGATATCTTGTTGCGGTAGATAAAGTATATGATCAATATAAAACACTAAAAAAGCAAGAAATAGAAACACAACAGCGAAAAGAAGAACTACGACGACAAAAAATGGAAGAACAAAAACAGCGAAGAGAACTAAAACAACGATAAGAAGAATTAAGACAGCGAAAATGGCAAAGAAGAAGACAAACATCTTCAAAGCAAGAATCTTTCTCATCTCAACAAGAAGAAATACCCGATGATGTTTTTGAATCAATTAACAAATCAATAGATGAAATATTTCGCTATTCGCAATAATAATCTGGTACTCAATTTTCTCATTCCGGAACTCATGGCAGTGGTCTTTTTCCCTGTCCTAATAATATTCTCTCCGAAATCGCACGATTAGAAATTGTCATCGGGGTAAACGAGCTGGTAATAATTCACAGGAAATAATTAATGAAGCCGCCAATATCTGCCGACGACTATTTGAGGGTGGTATCATGGATATCGGTGTATATCGAGATTTTATCGATGAACCCGTTGATGATTATCATAGTGATTGATTGTCCATGTCACCCGATTAGATCAATAATAATTAGATAAGATGATCATACACTACAACCACAACAAACCAACCATGACCTACGTAGTAAATTAATGGTTGTCCCATTATAAGATGTATTATGGAGATGGTCTCGGTGATGTTGTTCAAGGGTTATTTGCAAGGATGGCTCCAAAAATAGCGCCAATCGCAAAACAATTATTGATGAAAGTTATCGATGTTATTCGTGATAAGGATATTAGCGCAGTTGATGATGTTGCCGGTAAGCATATCCGAAGCCAAGAAAAAACTAATCACGCTGATTCGACGACGAAAAAAATCACCATCGAGAAAACTACTATCTACGGTGATTATGTCTGCGAATGTTAGTAAAATAATAAACAAAGCGATGGATCAAGAAATAGCAGAGCGTATAAATGAAGGATTTGATGCTCAGGTGAATATTCTGCAAATATGATAGCGGGAAGTGCTTTGAAATCCCGAGCGAGATCGCGATTTAGATCGAGAAATATATAATAAACTCTTCAAACTTTCACCCAACTCAGCATTGGATATGGATGCCCCAGTGCTCAAAAATGATTCTTTAAATAATTATCAGTTTTATCAGAATAAAGCAATACAACCAAATGAACTTCAAGTTTATGATACTAGTAAATACCTTCTGCCCGCTTAAGCATTTGTTGAAGTAGAAGGAAAACTTGTAACAAATGTTTCAGCTAATACGTCATATGACGCAAATCTCCGACTTGGTTTCGTCAATAATGGTATTATGTCATTATGTAGTAGAGCTACATATATGATTCATAATAGAGAGATTGAATCTATTGAAAAGAATGTTTATACCTCCGCAACAATAGTGGGGTTAGCGGGACATTCTGATGATTATACAAGACCGATTGGACCATCTATGACCTTCACTAAGGATGTTACTGATCGCGCTGATCATAATAAGTATGTCAAATTACAGACACCAGTAGCTATTGCATCTGATCCACAACCAGTCGACGATGAACATGAAGCTAGACTAGCTGCACCCTTTGATGTTATAAAAGTCAATAATCTTAATTACAACCTAGGATTTGCAACTCGTAGAGGTATATTGCAAGGACCGCGTATATTATTTTCGGGCGTGATTCCACTCCAACATATATTTGGATTTTGTAGAAATGTTAGAAAAGGTATCTTTGGAGCTAAACTCACAGTTGTTCTCGTGCGAAAAAGTGATGATAATGATGCAATCTGGCGAGATGCTGGTGTTCCTGCTGCTAAAGTAAATATAACAAAACCCTCATTATGGATGCCAGTAATGACTCCATCAATCGTCGCAAATCAAAATTTACTATCATTTATGAGTGTAGGTGGTAAATCATTACTGTCATGGCTAACAACAACAATATCTAGTCTAGAGAGTGACATTAATGGAGAATTTTCATGGCATATTACATCAAACAGGGGCGTTTCTGCGCCTCGACACATATTTATTGCGTTTCAGGATTATACGCGATTAAATTCTCAGGAGTGCAGCCATATGATATTTGATCAACTTGGGGTTAACGAAGTCTCGTTAAAAATAAACGGTCGACAGGAACCATCTGTGAATGTTTTACGTAATTACGAACAAAATCGAACAGCGCGCGCATATCATCGTTTGCTGACATTTATGGGCCGTGATCAAAATGTAGATACCGGACTGCAAATATCACAGATTTTAGAACCCTATACCCGATTTATTACTTTTCACTGGAACATCTTGACTTAACTAAACAATCCCTCGTTGACGTATACTTGGAAGCTCGTGTAACCAATCCTCCTCCTGACATTCCAGGTCCACTCGTCGTACGCGGTTCTTACAGAGTAATTGCCGTCATTCTCAGTGACACATCTATGCTACTCGAAGGTGTTGGTGGACGAATAAGTATAGTTGATGCGCCAAAAGAAAACATGTAGACAATTATATCAATCTCGTATTAAATAGAATGTCATATTGTCACGTTAGTGTTACTCTGACTCCTGGTCAGATTAATAGGTTGCAATCGGATTCAGCTAAAAAAATGTGGAAGTACGATATCGTTAAAACACAATCAAATGTCTGGTGGTAAGAATAAACTATCACTGACAATTTGTCAGATTAAGCCTTTTAATGATGCTAGCAAATATTAAAAAATGGTGTTCAGGTTACTCTCTCTGCGGCCGCGATCAAAGACATGATAAAATCAGGTAGTATATTTCCACTTCTCGCTGCGTTAACAGCGATAATTGCCGCCTCCGACCCCACGGTCGCCAAAGTAGCCGCTCTCGGAGCTGTTGGTACCGCCGCTGGGATGGCACTAAAGAAAGCGACTGTAGCGGGAAAGGGTCTAAGACTACCAGAAGCTCCGTATTCATTGTACAGCGGAAAAGTCCTGAGACTACCAGGGACAGTTTATTAGCACCGTTGTCAAATTTTGATTTACTCGATGCTGCTAAAAATACGCGATAAGAAACTTAAGAGGTGTTTTTATACGAGATCATTTACCACAACCACAAACAGCGCTGAAACCAGTATCATTATTCTTGATAACAGCACCGGACCTGGAACTCACTGGGTTGCATACGCGATTGATCCACGTGGGATTGTTTTTTTATTCTTACGGGTTAGCGTCACCTAAAGAATTTATGCGTTATATACATCATTTAAAATTCCCTCATTAAGTGAGGCTCTGGTACTTCACACTACCAACACAAAAAATGACCGACCCACCAATATGTGGTCAAGATGTAATAAATGTACTTAGCGCTATATCATCATCAACAAATACCACCCCATAAAACCGTACACGCATATACGAGTAATCGCTTTTTAGAGAGATCTTAAAATATAATGATTGATATTTAAGGGAGAGCTCACTCAAGCCTGAAACAAACGGGGGAAAAATCTGCAAGTAGAGATGTAAGAAAAATAATCGAAGATGAAATATCCGAGATGTTAAACCTCGCAAGTGTGGATCCAAACGAAATAGTCGTATTTCGAGACAAACAAGGGAAATTGAAAACGAGTAATGTACTCCTGAATGATATTCTAGTTAAAATTAATGGAGTAACCAAAAATTCCCTTGCGGTGTTTGATTCCACCGATAAGATTAAACCAGGAGTTCTTTTACCAGCTGTGATAGATAGTGTTAACAATTGAGTAAAAACATCCGGTGACACAATGACAGGAGTTCTTGACATGAACTCAAATAAAATAACCGCACTTGGTAATCCAACATTGGTCACTGATGCTGTGACAAAAATATGTAGATGTGTTAAGCAATAAACTAACGACGCTATATGGTTAGCATAATACCATGGATGATAAAATATCGTTGCGAGCCGAGTATGATATTCATGGAGGCGCGTTTGCAAACCTCCGTAGGAAGTTTAGAAAATCGGATGAAACCATGGATACTTTCTTTGGTACTTCGATGACTGTCCCAATAAAACTTTCTGATATTAAAACAAATATTTATACAATTAAACAAACACAAGACAATATCGTTGGTGACTTTCCTGCTATCGCGACCCGGCTTGATAAAATCAGAATACCACATAAATAAAATATGCACTCGACACTTCATAGATCTTTTGCCTGCACACCTCAAAATAATATTATTAATATTACTGCTGAAGTCTAAGGTATATATAGATTGACCCTGCTTTCACCAGTACAGTTTAATGTGTCATCGGGTACATCTACGGGAATTAATACTGCAAGTGCAATAATAGATAAGGGTGCCATGGAAACATTTACAATAACCTCTGTCAGTGGTAATTCAGCTCGTGCATCAATGACATATCACGTAGAATCTGTAAATGATTTAAGTAAAAAGCATGATGAATGTCCAACAATATCGATATGATCAAGTCCGTGCATTTCAAACTGAACTAAAAAATCTTATTGACGAATTAGAAATAAATACCGCAGGCGAATTATCAGTGTTGACATTATTGTGTATTCGGTTTCAAGTGTAATTGCTGGAACGGGTATATTGTTATCAGCGATAACAGCATTGGCACCTGTAGTTGTCACAATTTGTATGTCATCGGCGACAACAATTACAGGAATTCTTAGCATCATGACAAAAAAATATCTACATGCAGTCAGAATAAACTACACGAGTATATAATTAAGTTACATATTGCATCAGCCGCGTATTCCCAATTGTCGTCGCTGATATCATCAGATAACGAATTCTCTGCGATGATGAACATCTACCACAAATCAACAGTAAAATTAGAAAAGCAACACAATAATAATGACATCAACAGTGAAATTACTTCAGCAAATAGCCACGAACACACAAGTGCAAAAGACAACCATGATCTCAATAACCTCAACCAACCCTGAATTCAATGTGAATTTTCCCAGTGCGTTACCAGTAAAGGAAATCGCACTAGCAAAATTACGAGTATACTACAATTGGCCAAATATTAGATCAAAATCATTTAGTCGTCAGCAACCGAATAATTTCTTGGTGTTTGCGAGTTAAAATGATATCGACGGAAACCCGGAATGGAATGTTGTTTCTTTACCATCTGGGACTTACCAAATCGAACAGATCAATAATTAATTCCATCGCAGAATAAAATCCATTACGGGAAAAGAATCAAAAATCGCTATAACGGTTCATTAACCAACATTATCAGCCGCGATTGAGATAAACTCACCCAGCTATGTAGTAGATATCTACCAGAGTTCTATAAGAACTGGGGTAGGATGGCCTAAAATCCCACAACCTAAACATCAATTGCCGCCAGAGCCACGACTAAATGATTTTATCACTGATTTAAAACCTACACAATTTAGGGGATTTTGGCGAAGAAGAAGAACATATTAGTATAGTCCGTATGATCCAGATACAGCTAGTAATTTTATGTCTAAACCCGTAACGACATCATTAACTGATATTGATCCAGAAACTCAAGATACCTTATGTTTGTGAAAATAATTTAACATTTTATGCTAGTGAAATGAAAGCTAACTATCAAACAACCTATGATAATTTAATAAGATTTTTTGATAGTTATCTTCTGAATTATACTGATAACAATCTGAAAATGCAAATTATTAAAACAATCCAAGATATATATTATATTATATCATATTCATAATATTCTAATCGAGATCTCATTGAAATAATAATTTTATCCATGAAAACTTTCTGTTTATACTCGCCGGATGAAAAAAAATAACACAAATACAGGCAACTATCCTCAAACGGTGGTGGGGGCATATTGCCCCTCAAAACGTTAATATGTCCTCGGTTATTGCAGTAAAGCTGATATGTGATGCTATTGATGGAAGTTACCAAATAAATCTCAAAAGATCAAATCAGGCCAAGCAAGGATACATTTTATATTCGTTTGCACCACTGGTTCCACCCTGATTTTTAATAATACAGGTACCCTTTAATCCAGTGTATATGCAATGTCATAATGATTCATTAACGAGAATTAATTTTAAACTCACTGACCAATCCAATAATCGGATTGATTTGGGTAGGGAAATACTACAAATTAGTATGTAAGTTAAATCCTAAAGGATTTCCATCGTAAACGATTTTCATCGTAAAGATTTTTATCGTAATAGATTTCCCATCTTAAGATTTCCGTCTTAAGATTTCGTGTAAATCAAGTGCGAAGTTACAAACTTGGATGATTTTTCTTTATTTGTTTTGTCAGAAAAAATGGAGAAAGTTTAAAATTTATATACTATATAGAAAAATGACAAATTTCCCTATGCCATACAAGCATTAAATTACTAATCTGACTTAACGTATCGAGTAAACCATTTATTAACACTAAAATCTACGTTTGAATATGAAATTATTACTACTAAATACCATATATGTCAGCGCTGATAACGCATATGTACGGTTTATTATTAAATTCTTTTATTGGGCGGTAAAAATAATAACACTCATTTACTTTTGCTTTCAGTACCTAGAAGACGTTTTCACTTCCTGGTAGCGCATTTTTATCACGAAGGAAAACACATTATTTTTCGTTTAGAATAAGCTGTTTTAACTGTCTAACTCTGGAATTTATGACTTTTATAAGTTCATATTGTTGTGATAAATCACTTCTTATTTTCTTGACTGCGGTAAATACAGGTACGAATTTATCAATTTCACTGTTTACAGCCAATGATGCATTAATGGCCTGTTGTAGTTCCTTGATAAAAGAATATTGTGACGGTAGCACGTATCGATTTCCACGGTCTATCTCTTATAAATATTGAAAGTCAGAGAGGCCAATTTAATTTATCTGATAATTGTATTCCTTGAGTTTTCAAATCCGTAATAGCAGAAATTATATCATTGATATTTTCATAATTCATTATATAAAAAAATATATCTGTAATATTTAAATATCCAAAAAATGGGGGTCAATTTTTGACCCGTTTTCAGTTGACACGCACAACATTTAATCTTAATTAAGGTATATGAATACAGTACAACCGCTCTTCTTTCCGCGGATTTACACTACCGTAGGACAGTACAACATTTATTCTTAATTAAGGTATATAAGGCGAGATGATGACATATCAGAACACCTAGCCTGTCAACAACAGTCTAGCGAGCCCAGTATGAATGACAACAACCTATCAGAATACTTAGCCTGTCAACAACTACAGTCTAGAGAATCCCAAAAAGGCGTGGTTTGATGATGTCATAGATGAGCATTTCCATTTATTTGATAATTGAGTTTTTTTTTGTACAACATTTAATCTTAATTAAGGTTTGTAAGGCGTAACGATTACATATCAGAACACCTATCCTGTCAACAACAACAGTCTAGCGAGCCCAATATGAATGACAACAAAGTATCAGAACTGTCTATCTCTGGAATGTATGACCTTTTTAAGTTCATATTGTTGTGATAAATCAGTTCTTATTTTCTTTACTGCGGTAAATACAGGTACAAATTTATCAATTTAACTGTTTACAGCCAATGAGGCGTTAATTGCATCAGAATACATAGCCTGTCAACAACAAGAGTCGAGCAAATAAGGCGTGGTTTTATGGTGATGAATGACAAAACAGTGTATATAAAATATATAATTATATACAGGACTGCACAAACACACAAACGTAGGCCATTCTCTCCATTGAACAGATTTTGTTTGCAAAACGAGTGTCTTTTTTTCAGTTGAATTTTTTGAGTTGGACTGGCGTCCCACTATAAATAAAACCCTCCGACCGGTACCGCCGAGAATAATGCCTGCCACGAGATTCGAACGCTAGGCCCCGGGACGAGATCCAACCGCGATACCGATTACGCTTAGTGACAAATCTACAGATATATATTTTGAAATTAATATATAGTTACTGAGACATGCATATAGTTGGAATAAATTTAATAGGATATATATATATATATATATATATATATATATATATATATATATATATATATACACACATAATGCTAATGCTACCATGAACGACAAAGACGCAGCAAAAATAATAAAGCATCTTGACCATCGAAAGTATTTTTTTTAGAATGAAATTCATTATACTATCAGAAACAAACTGGATTATTCGTGCTAAGTTCGATCCTATCTTGAAAAATATGAAAACTGTCACCGTGAGTCAGGATTTCAAACCAGGAATATTGACTGGAATTGACAAACCGTATTGCGAGAGAGCTTTTCCTGTAACCGCGGTTGTTTATGGGATTTATCAGATAAATGAAAAACCAAGTGTTGAGAAATTATAACCTATGAAACAGTCACCGTTGACATGGTCAAGAATAAATTGTGTAACCGAACGAGTAATAGAGCATTTTACAAATGCGTTACGTGGAAACAAGTTGACAGAGCTAAGATGTAACAAAATAATCAAATGGGCACTAACAGTCAGGGCTGCTGGGGCCACAATTCAAAATGCAGCTGAACTAGAAATATCATTAAGATTCCCAAAAAGAGTATCGACGTTAACAATAGAAGTATTATAGGAATCAAAATATAAATCAAAGGGTACTCCAATCAAGATCGTTGATCATAATGCACACGCGTGGATTAACGCAGTAATAATATTTCCGCGGCATAGAACCATAAAATACTACACGGGGAATTTGTTTGATTTTATTCACGCGGAGGGTAAAAACGCTCCTGTGTCAGTGTGGTTAGTTCAGAGTTTTGAAGACGACGAGTGTAAATTCCACCAATTTGTAAGACCTAACGGTGAAATATACTGTACTGAATCTCTTCACGACGCGATGAGAAAACTAACTCGGAATTTTTCAACGGATAAGAACGAGCAATTTCTAACAAACTGTTTTACAATCGCGTCAGTTGCAGCTCATATTGCGAAAAATGAATATCTGTGTAAACCAACACGCACTGAATTTCTCTCAGATGTTAAGCCAGTTGTGTAGAATTCGGTCACGGTGGATTATGGAATACCAAATATGATCCTAAAAATGTTTTCCCGCTTAAGATGGTTGCGTGTTATCCAGGGAGTTTTCTCGGGAATGGAGAATGCGCGGGGTATTTTAAACGATTTGGACATCCCACACACTCGATGCCACGAGTTGCGATTAATGGACAACTACCCGATTTTAATCTAACCGGATTCGCTCGTGTTGTATCATTCGAGATTTCTAAAGGGCGTCATCCAATATGCCATGTTTGGGTGGGTAAACATATATCTGAAAAACACTGTGTACCAATAGTGTTATTACGGTATATGATTTTATGATCAAGTAAAATACTGATGTCGTTGACTGTCTCCTAGGCAATTATATCATATCGGAAACAAACCGAAGCTTGGTTATCACAACCCGATAGTTTTGATAGTATAATTAACGATTTCAAGGAACATTTTCCTGATCTCAACGAAGAATATATTGTTAAAGCGTCCAAGGAGATCTTTGAAGTCAGAAATAAAAATGCAAAGGATCTCGGTAGAAGAATAATCAGTAAATTCATCCAGGGTGGAGCATTTGATCACAAGCGACATTATTCACGATTAATTCTATATGATGCTGAATACGATTTTATAATCGCGGATGCTAGAGCTAGAGGTATATATGTCAATCGTGAAAATGACTACTTGTTCGATGGAAGAAAATTCGGTACAATTGTTAGCTACATTGATGGTGAATCTACCCAATACATACATCTAAGGGCATCTATGCTGGCTTATGCTTCTATTAATTTGCTTTCGATGATAAATAGATTTCGTCACAGATTCATTTTATATAGATATCAAATATAAAGAAGCAGTGGCTGAATTTACGAATTCTGATGAGTAATGGGTGTCATGGAGAATAAAACAAGAAAGTTTACATGATTCTTCTAAATCGGCAGATGTTATGATTGAAGATAATTACATGAAAAATAATCAAATATTCGAACTATCGAGTGCTCCTTCGTTATCCGATCCAGTGAGTAGAAATATAACCGTTCACTTAAATGGCTGTGGCAGATCTGGAAAAACAACACAAGTGATCGATTTCTTTCGAGGGAAGTCAGACATGATTGTGCTAAAACCAACACACAGACTTGCAAGATAAATGAAAGAACGAGGAGTTAAATCCTGCACATGTCAGTTTTTTTTTCGATGGAAAGGTGACGCATAGACTCCTGATCGAATGAGTGAGAAATATATTCCTGAAATTATTATTTGGGATGAGTTAGGTACAGTGTCGTTAGATATATTAAAAATGTTTCTCGGCCGGTTGTTACTGAAAAATACAGCTGTGATAATGTGTGGCGATGATGAACAACCACCACCATTTGTCGGTTTGTCTAACGTTATTGGCTGAAGAAATGTATAGCTTATTATGAAGAAATTAATACTGATCATAGATTTCATGATCCAGAATTAAGTGAGTTCAAGAAAACTAATCAGATTACAACCGAATAAAATTCAGTGTGAAATAGCGCGTAAAATAATTTTATAAACCCATAAAATGTTTTTTGGGAAGCTGGAGACCAAACGATTTGATAGTGGCAAGTAGAAAGATAGTCAGAGACGCACTTCAAGCGCGGTTGTTTCAAACACATAAAGAAAAATTCGCAACACTTCCAGTGCTATTGTGTTATAGACCAGCTGATTCACGAAGACAGAATATTGAAGTTGATATTCCAGGGCGCCTGACACAGTCAGATACAGAAAAACAAACACTCGTGCAAATTGATATTCTGTTGGTTGATATAAGTGTTGTCGTAAGTGTTGTCGAAGATGCATTGCGCGCTGATAAATCTCCATGGACGCTAGGATACGCAATGACGATACATTCTTCGCAGGGATTGACTATATCCGATACGATTGTTTGGATCGTAGATGATCGCATCGAGTGGTCGAATTTAGTTTAAGTCAACTTCGAAGAGTTGTTCTAGATGCTAATGACATCGCAATCAGTGATATTGTCAGCATGATATAATAAGAAAAAAAAACTCGCTGGTTATAAGCAACAAGATTATAAAAATAAACTAGAATTTGATATTGATGTTAAATTTATAATTATGCTGAAACAACAACAGAATAATCACTGCGCGAGCTGTAATTGTTTAATGCGTTTGCAGTATTCGGACAAAGATCATCGCCAGTTTACCATGGATAGAAAGGTTAATAGTCGTGGTCATACCAGAGATAATGTAACATTGACCTATCTAGAGTATAATCGAAATCACCGCGGTAATTAAGACCACGCGGCGGTAATTGTGTATCCTAGGGTATCATTTGTAACTGTTCACGTGTAAATCCACGCTGAAGACCAGTTGAATCTAATCTATAGATCACGGGTCTAACCATGGATCTTACTATGTTAAATATTTTATGCGATGTGACATTCCAAATAGGATCAGTAGCTCTTTTTTTACCACCTTCAAGTTCACCTGGTTCATATAAATATCTTACAGTGACATTTCCGAGTATTCGTTGTTTTGAAAAATCATTTCGCGGTTTTTGCACGGGTATATACTTTTTTGATCGCGAAAACAGGTTTCATATTGATTGCTCGAGTAATTTCATTTTTTAGCGCAGCAATCAGACCTGGTAATCTCTTAACCCATTCAGGAGATCGTTTATCTTCGATGAATTCCTTCGCGTATTGATTACCAAATAACCGCTCAGCAAGTGTTCGATTAAATCGTTCAACAATTGTCTGATCGTGGTGTATTACAGTATGTCCTCGTCGTTTTGTGACATTATGATGCTGCATTGTTGATAACACTACACCCTGAAATTCCTTGTCAGTATCAACATGTAATAGATTTGGCAACTGCAGAGGACCTCGTCGATAAATCCTTTCAAATGCAATAGAAACCTCTGATGCCGCCTTCGTCAACAATGGTTCAGCTTCCTTGTATCTACTTGTAACATCAACTACGGTTAGCGCTTACATGTATGTCCGTTTATTAACAGTATAATGCGGCAGAAATAATATATCAGCCTGATGAAGTTCATCAGGGACTCTGACATCAAAATGTGCGAAGTTAATTTGTTTAGGCGGGGATAGATAAATCTGCCATATCGCCTGTCTTCATAACCAATCCACCGCAGTAACCTGTTTTTTTACTTTTGCCGCATTGGCGAGTTTATTAATTGCTGATTTACCTCTACAGTATCCTCTTGGGGAATAATAAATAGATTCCATAGTGTTATTAATTACCAGCGTGTAAAAGCAGTTTACCATTCATCGCATATCTTACTAACCAGTAAGCTAATGATTCCTTGAAAGATTTATTCTTAATAGATTTCAACGCATGAATAAATTTCTCATCTGCGATATGTTTATGTTGCAGATTTCTACTTTTATAAGCAACATCATAAGCATGACACGCCTTATCAATATCATTTATAGCATATTCGCCCTGTCGGGGATGGTCATGCTCATAGAGTCGGATATCTAATCGAGTTCCCGGATTACAACAACTCTACCATGGAAGGTGCTTTACTCCTGGGTATTTGGCCCATAGAGCCCTTGGGAGTTTTCTAAATGTTGCTGCAATATCACCTCCTCGTTTCTCTTAAAATCATTACCCGATTTCATAGAAGCAAATCTGAATATTTGTTTCCACATTGTACACACCTACGAGGAAGTTCTGATCTGTTATTGCTTGTTGTAATTGTCAAGTCGTTTTTGCTAGTACGCGTCTTACATTTAACACAATATAGATCCATAATATATTTATAATAACATGAATGTAATTGATTATTCAGTTACCCGACGACGGGAACCTGTTAACACTATGCGATGTTGCAGAATTTAATCAGAATGATTATAATTGGTCCGTCTGGAAGCGGTAAAACACAATTGTTACTTAATTTAATAACAATATGGATGAAATGGGATAAACTATATTTTATAGCCAATTCATAGACGATCAGCGATGTTACGAGGTGTTAAGGGATTTTAACTAGAAAGCGAAATCGGAAATCGATGAGGATATTATTGAATTTATAACCAATATCGAAGAATCTGCGAGTATTGATTATATTGATGAAAGTATTAACAACCTAGTTGTGTACGATGATGTGATGCTAGTCAATCGAAAAAATCCGGTAAGGATATTTTCACTGGGTAGACATAAAAATACTGATGTGATATATGTTACTCAGAAGTATACTCAAGTACCAAAAGTGAACAGGGATAACTGTAATATTCTTGCTGTGTTTAATTGAATTGACACTTATACGATACGAAATATTCACCAGACCTTGTGCAGTTGAGATACGGACATAATTTATTTTATAAATTTCTATAGTCTTGCTATATCAAACTCGCATGGATTTATAACGATAAATTTGCATGACCCTAGATCAAGATATCATATCGGACTTGATCAAATATTCGGTTAAAACCGTAACAACTAACAATACCAAGGCAACAAATATGCGTCTGTGTTTCGTAACAAGCCTTAGTGTTGTTTTCTGACACAATTTTTCGGTTTTGAGAAAGCCTTAATTTGACAAACAGATATCTAACATTGTTTGCTTGAAATCTAACTCAATTAGTGATTGTCCGTTTCGCCCTCCCTGCTCCTCGCTGTTAATAAAGTTCTATATTAGTTTACTAGTGATCATCTTTGGATGATGTACTACATCCCATTTGTCAACTCATTAGTCTGGAGAAGAATGTACTTCGCCAGACGACATTTGCCCAAGACACACTGATAATGCTGGGCAAATCTAAAGTTGCCATACCGGATCGGTCGTCGCCGGGTCAACAAGGACGGCACCTGCCGTTGTCAACCAGGACGGAGGTGACAATTGTGCTAATGTGTTTTTGCATAAAAGCAGAGCGAGAGACAGCATTGCCATCGCCAACTGGAGCATTAGAACTCTGACGCAAACTAGAAGATTCCAAGAGTTGCCACATGAGATGGAACACTACATATGGCATATTCTGGGTCTCTGTGAAGTAAGATGGAAAGCCCTCGGAGTATACCAAACTGAAGATGGGCATATATTATACGATAGTTGAGAGTTGGACAAGTCAATAAATGGAATAGCCTTGTAAACAAAGCCATCAAGAAAGGATATGTGTTTGAATGTCGCCC
Source organism: Unio delphinus (assembly GCA_029339505.1). Taxonomy (NCBI): domain Eukaryota; kingdom Metazoa; phylum Mollusca; class Bivalvia; order Unionida; family Unionidae; genus Unio; species Unio delphinus. The sequence continues at coordinate 1,845,001 of JAQISU010000229.1, read as the reverse complement.
CGTATCTAGCAGAATCATCTCCATTCGTCTGAAAGCATCTCCTTTTAACATCACAATTATCCAAGTATTTGCTCCAACTACTGATCATGATAATGAAGAAATAGAGACGTTTTACAACAAACTCCAGGGTTTAATAAACATGGTAATTTGAAAGTACATCCTTATCATCCAAGGACACTAATGCCAAAGATGCTCTAAAAGACTGGGATGATCATTGTGGAACTTCTTGCAACGAGCTTACCAATGAAAGATGAAGACGGCTGCTTGAATTCGCAAGCTACAACAACTTGGTACTAGCCAACACCCTGGGCAAACATAAAGCTTCACGACGCTGGACATGGCACGCACCAAATGGAACCCATCATTACCAGATCGACTACATACTAGTTCAAAACTGTTACTAATGTTGGGAGTGATCATGATCTCGTTATAATGAACTTCCGAGTAAAGCTGAAGAAAATTAACAAGCCAAGAAAATCAGCCTCAAATTGAACATTGAAAAACTGCAGGACTCTAACATATGCAAGTCATTCCAAGCAACAATTGAACGAAACATTGCTCCACTCCTTGTGATGGATGTTGATGACAGACACTTTCAACACAGCCATGACAACAGCTGCCAAGAACACCCTGGGTTACAGAAGAGATTCTGAATCTGTGTGATGCCCGAATAGATCTCAAAAACACCAGACACACAACAGGGGCGGCGGAGTACCGAAAAATAAACAAAAATATCAGAAGAAAATCGTGAAGAAAGCAAAAGAAGACTGGATTGGACAAAAGTGCACAGAAATAGAAAGCAGTCTGATAAAAAATAACAGCAAAAAGGCATTCCAAATTGTGAAAAACCTCACCAGACAGTAGCAACAAAGAGTCAGTCCCATTCAAGACGATAATGGAAAATGGTTCAGAGAAGCAAGTGACATTGCAGAAAGATGGACTGCGTATTGTAAAAGACTCTACAACCATCCGTCCACAGGACACCCAGAGGTGCTTGAATTTCCACACTCCACAAACGATGATGATTTCCCAATTTTCAAAGAAGAAGAGGTGGAGCTAGCAATACGAGCACTGAAGAATGGTAAGACAGCTGGAGTAGACAACGTCCCAGCTGAATTTATCAAGAATGGTGAGGAATCAGCGATAGAGCTACTAACACAAACCTGGTACAAGATCTGACTTACAGGCGATTGGCCATCACAGTGGACTGATTTTAACACCGTCAAGAAAGGCAATCTCCAGCTGTGCCAAAATTACAAAACTATGAGTTTGATCATCCATTTTAATAAGATGATGCTGAAATCATCTTAAACAGACTTAACCCACAAGCAGAATAAACAATCGCTGAAGAACAGGCAGGGTTATGGAGTTGAAGAAGCACAACAGAACAAATATTCAATTTTAGGGATCTGTGCGAAAAGTACTCACATCATCAACACCATATCCATCTCGTATTCATAGATTTCAAAAAGGCCTTTGGCAGATGGTGGCATGAGACATTGTGTGCCACAATGAAGAAGTACAACATTGTTCAAAAGTTGACCAATACCATCAAGCAGCTGTATGCCAAGGCTACCAGTGCATTAATTGCTCACAGTTCTAGGGGTTCAAGACAACAGTTGGAGTACGTACTGCAAGGCTGTCTCCTGTCTCCCAATATTTTGTTCAACATCTACTTGGAGCGCATTATGTGCTAAGCCCTGGAAAACCCTTGTATAATAGTCCGGATTGGAAGACGTAACATCACCAACCTACGCTTTGCAGACGACGTTGATGGTCTGGCAGGCAATGAAGATGAGTTTGCCACCTTAGTGGAGAACCTGGATGAAACATCTTCCGGATTTGACATGGAGATAAGTACCGAGAAGATGACAAATCTGAACCAAGATTAAAGTCAGAAGACAGGAACTGGAAACAGTAGGTCAATTCAAATATTGTGTTTCCATAATCACGGAAGAGGGATCAAGAGCAGAACTTTTGTCACGAGCAGGCAGCACAAACAACGGCAGCTCTGTTAAAGCTAAGGCATATCTGGAAAGACAAGAATATCTGTCTAAAAACTAAATTCACACTATTGAGAGCACTAGTCATCTCAATCTTTCTGTATTCATGTGAGGCCTGGACCATGACAGCAGAATTACAACGGAATGAGATGCTACAGAGCCATCCTTGGCATCTCGTACATGGACCACATCAGAAAGAAAGAAGTGCGTAACACCAGCAGGCACAAAGTAGGCCATTATGAAGACCTCATCACTGTCAAAAGAGAAAGATGACATGGTATGGCCATGTCATTAGAGCCAACAGTCTATCTACAACAGTACTACGTCCAAGGTGGCAGCAGGAGATGTAGACAGAGAATAAAATGGAGGGACAACATCACAGAATGGACGAGGATGAGGCAACACAGTGTTCAGATGTTCAGCAACACAGTGCCTGAACGACCACACTAGATCAAGAGAGAGATGATTTTGATGATACTAGTGACCATTACATCATTG